>CAJVPT010000829.1:0-25390 GCA_910592055.1 Acaulospora colombiana | reverse complement strand
TTTAAAAATTGTCAAAGTTGAAATTTATAATAAAAACATAGTAAGTGGACTCAAACTTTTGGAAGCAACTGTATATCAAACTATATTTGATTAATATAGATAGTATTAGTATAAACATATATTATATATATATTCTTATTTAATCTAAATAAAGTAAAGTTAAATCAACTTATTAATACTAGTCAAAATTATGTTATTTGGTTACTAAATTATTGCTGAATTTGAAAAATTTTAATAATAAAAATATTACTGAATCTTTTATAATTGTTACTATTCAATATTAAAAATATAAGCAAAAAAGTGACAAAAAAATATTAGTATACTGTGGGAAAAAAATTTAACATAAAATTCAGCAATATTGTAACAAAAAAATTTTTTTATATACTGTGACAAAAAAATTTTTGCATATTGCAGTAAAAAATTCGACAAAAAATTGATACTATAGCAAAAAATTTAGTAAAAAAATTGATACTGCAGCAAAAAATTTGACAAAAAAATTACTGCAGAAAAAAATTTAACAAAAATTGATACTGCAACAAAAAATTCAGCAAAAAAATTATTATGACAAAAAATTTAAATTTTATGAGAATTACAAAATCAATTAACTAAATTATTTATCATTTTCTTCTTTCTCCTCTTTTTCCTCTTCTATTTGTTTTTTTTTTCTCTTTAAAGATCTTGTTTTGACTTTTTTAAGACCAGCTTCAATTGATTTTACCTTGCCAAATATTTTTGAGATTTTTTATTTTTTTCTTTTAACCTAACTATTCCAAAATTTTGTCTATTCATGCACTTTTCTAGTTTGTTCATTACCCTGAATATACTAATAATTTCTTATATTTAATATTTTTTTGTCTTTTGGATTTAACTATTAATTTTTTACCTTTTTCTGTCTCTTTTTCTTGTTCACATTCTAAAATCTCTTTCAAACTATATATCCAATTTAGCAAACCTTTTGGTAGTATTATATTATAAAAATATAAATTATCATAATATTATTTATGAGTCAGCTGAAATACTTAAATTGATTTTGAATATTCATCCATATATTTCAATAAATTCTTTAATTATAATTAATATTGTAATTTTTGGTATAAATATTTTACTGAAAAATATCTCTTCAGAATGTTAACTGTAATTATATACATTTATTCTTCTTTTAATAAGATTTTCTGGATTAGTTTCACTTTCTTTAGATAAATGTACCTTTGTTTCTTTAATTATATTAGTTAATTTATTTTAATATTTGATATCTTTTTTTGATCTTCATTTAATAAGTAACTGTATACTTTTAATTTTTCATATCCTTTTCTTAATTATTTATTAAAAATTAATATCTGAAAATAGTATAAATGCAGAATATTATTAATCTTACTTCATTTAATCAGCTATTTACATGTAAGCAATAATTGTTTGCTTCCAGTTTTCCAGTTTCTGTTTTCTAATATTTTCCTCTCTGGTAGTGATGTAAAGCACCTAACTATTCATTTATTTGCTTTTGTAAGAAATTAAAACATGAAGCTATGGATTTTATTAATTCAAGTATCAACTTTTATAATATTTTTTTATTTATATTACTTGAAAAAACTTTATCTACTCTCAGTTTATATTCATTAAAAATAGTTTTTATTAAGGCCTTTATTTCTGCTCTTGCTTCTTCTAATTTTAGCTCATTTTTAATAACTGGTTTTACTGGTTTTGCCTCTTTACTACTGATCTTAAGTTGAATTTTTTAGTACTTTTCTAAACTTGGCAACTTTCAGATTCTAATATATTGGTTGTTCTAGATTCTACAACAACTATAGAATCAAGTTCAAGTTCTATAGATTTGAGTTGATCAATTTTCTTTTTTAAATCATATATTTTATTTTTTTGTTATTCTGATTTTTAGAAAACTTGTTGTTAATATATTTTATTAGAACTAATTATTTTATAAATTTAACATTTTTTCTTTCTAGTTTTTCAATCCACATATATAATTTTTTATTTTCTAAATAAATCATTTAGTTAATAAAAATAAATTTTAATAATTTGGCAATAATTTAATTCTAACTTTTTTTAATATTCTCCCTGGTTCAAGTTTCATGTGACAATTCAACTTCTGATATTGATATTCATATAACTTTAAATACCAATATTTCAGGCAATGCAATAGATGGCCTTCTTCTAAGCAATTCAGCTATTATGGTAGGAATTGAATATTTGATACCAGGTGTTACTGAACAAACTATTGTTATTTCTGATACAGTTTATACAAAGAAAGTTTGTGATAGCAGGGAAGGTTGTAAAGGTTGTAAAGATAAAAGTAACTGTTCTCTATAAAAAGTATATTTAATTGATTTTTTTTGTTTCACATTTTAGGTATCAAAAAAATATTAATTAAAGGAATATTTAAATAAAATTATTCATAATACAATTCGGGTCTGAATAAAATATTATATTATTATTTGTTATATTATATTACAATTTGAAGTTATTTATTATATTATATTATATATTATTCATCATATTATACTTGTATTATATTACAATTCAAAGCTGTTTAATATATTAATCACAACTTTGCCATTATATGTTATTATTTACCAATTTTCAAAATATCAAGAAAGTATTTAATTTCAGCTTTATTTAATGAAAGTTTACAAAAAAATTCTAAAAAAGAGAATGAATGTAATAAATGCAATAGATTATTTATTGACCTATAAATAGAATTTTCCCATAGATATTAAAAAACAAAAGGCAACCATTTGACAAATAAAAAATTCATATTTTAGTATTGAACAAGAAATATTTCATTAAGTCAAATTATGTTGTTAAGCAATATTTAATAAAATCTGAAAAAGATCTAAAAATAATGAATTTAAAATTGATAATAAGGAAGAAATTGATAATATATTTGAAGATTATTTAGCATCAAAATATGAATTTTTATCAGATTTTAGCAAATTTTCAGATAGTGTTTTATATAGATTTTATTGTAAATTATAAACTATAAAATTTGATTTAATTTATTAAATAGTACAACAAATATATTGTTAAAATTTATAAAATTGGTATTATTTAAAATTGATAATAAAAAATTTGAACTTTTTTGTGAATTTTTATATATTGTCAATAATAAACTTGAATTATCAGACCAGTTTATTAGTTTTATGACATATCAAAGATATTACAAATTATACAGACAGAATGATATTCTTTGTTTTCAAAAAAATAATTGGATATCAATTATAATGTATATTCATATTGAATTTTCTAATTTAGTAATAAAATGAAGAAAAACTTGCAATTATTCACTATCTATACAATCAGAATTATTAAAAATATAATTAATTGGTCCAATTTAAGTTTTTTATATGCTACTATTTAATATCAATTATTACAAATATATCAAAATTTGAATTTTGAATCTAATTTTTGGCATTGGATAGATCAATCAAGCATTGACAAACATTTATGTGATATCTATAATGATAATATTTGGAAAACTTTTAAAGATGAAAACTCAAAATTATTTTTTAGCAAAGAGATGGTTAATATGCATTTGAAATTGATGTTAAATATTAACTGGTTTCAACCATTTGATAATAAAGTGTATAGTACTGAAGTTATATATATGACTTATGTATATTTGTTATACAAAATATAATTAAAATATGCAAATATGTTGATTCTTGTTATATTATCAGGTCCTAGTAAATCAAGTTTATATCAAATAAACTATTACTTTTCTCCAATTGTCGATTAATTGATACAACTATAACAAGAAATAAAGCTCAATTTAACTGCTGAAAATAAAGAGGAAAAAATAATTTGGGCTGCCTTAATTTTAATTTCATATGATATTTCTATAGTACGAAAAGTATATAAAAACATTTTAGCACTAGTGTTATATTATCATTATAAGAATAATATCAATTATAAAAATAATTTTTATAATTTTGATAGTATAGAGAATACTGTATAAATAAATAGTTTATACTAAGAGATTTGATAACACATAAATTAGATTCTATTGAATGGAAGTATTATAACTTAAATGCAGCATAAAAATATTTTGTCAATAAGAATCATATCAGATAGTCTAAATTCCTTTATCTATCTTATTTTGATTCCATTCAATATTTAATTATCAATTCTATATACAGTCTTTTCTTAGGTATTGATAAATAACTCATTAAATGAATATAAATAAAGAAGAAATACTAACGAATAATGCATTGAATGAAATATAATCAATGATAGAAAATTTTCAAGTTCATCAGATATTGATTGAATTTCAAAAAAAATAAATAATGATAAAGAATTTTCAAACTTTACTACCAATCAGTAGAAAATTTTTTTCACAATATATGCAACTATCATTTTATAAAAATATTTTTCAGATATGAATTACCAATTTTAATGAATTTTTTCAAGATTTGTCAAATCTTAATATATTAAATTTTAAGATAAAATTTGTTAAATAAGGTTTATAAAAAATTAGTTGCAATGATTAAATTAATAAAACAAAAATATGGAGAAAAAAAAATTACTCTGAATTTTTATCTTTTATTACATTTATATGAATATGTATATGACTATAAGCCATTGTTACTTTTTATTTGAGAGAATAAATAGTATATTAGGTAGATTTTTAAACAAATTTCAATATTCAGAAGTAGAATTCTAACGAATTTTTAATCTAAGTTCATTATCTAATAGTTACCAAAATATTGAATCTGAATTAATATAAAGATTGATAAATAATTATTGAATTATTAATTTAACTATGCTTTATCCTAATAACTAGAGACTTGAAATTTTAAATAATCAATCAAATATTGATTTAATTTCTGAACAAATCAGTTTTTAACTGATGAGTTATATTGATTTTTAAACAACACATGTACTGTAATATTTATGAAACAATAATCAATAAATCTGAATATTTTTCAAGTGAACTCTTGTATCCAAAAAAAAAATTTTTAGAGATATCTAACAAAATATTAGATCTATTAGTTAAATACTATAAAATATCTTATGAAACTATGGGCTTTAGAAACATTTACAAAAGATAATGAAAATTTAATAATTATTCAAAATAGAGTAGATCAATATAGTAGATGTCAAATTGGGAGTGAAATATTTGATTTTATTATGTTTTCACAAAATATTAATGGCTCATTTATATTAGCTTGATTTGTAAATCATAATAAAAGAGTCAATTTATATTTAGAACAAGTTCAATTCTTCTTTATATATTCAGTAAACTTTCCCAATAATGTTATTGAATATTAATTAGCCTTTATTTAGTAATACAAACTGGTTAATTCAACAGAAAATAGATTTTATTTCAGATTTAAAAATGACATAAATATTGAATTGTAAAATATTGAATTTTACTCTATTTGATATGAATATATAATTCATATTTATAATATTTTTGGTCAATTTATACTATTTAGATATAAAACCTCAAATCGGTAAGACTTTCGTGAATATTTAACTGTAATTCTTTTAAATTATAAATATAATATATAATTAAAATTCAATAAATGTATTAATTTTGATAAATGTCTAATGATTTTTCAAAGAAATTTTGATAAATGGCTAATGATTTTTTGAAAAAATTTTTAATGAAATATATAATAAAAATGGTACAAATTATATAGCAAATAATGTTAAATTATATAGTAGAAATTGATTGATAATTTATTTATACCAAATTATATAGTAGAAATTAATTAATAATTTATAGTATTTATACTGAATTTTTTTTTTTTTAACCTACAATCATGTCACAAAGGCTTGTTTTTATTGAAAAATTGAAGTTAATCCACAATATTTTATAGACTTTCATAAAGTGACTAACTTGTCTTCATACAAAAGTACTTTAAGTCAAGTTTTGGGAACAATATTACATTTCTTCAATATATTAGTAATAACCTCTATCTACCAAAATCATTGTCAACAGTTTGTCACTGCTAATTGTCTGAAAACCAATGAATTGCTAAGTTAAAAAAGGGAAAGGGGAAATATGATTGGGAAAAGAGAACAATTTAAGGTCTACCAAAAAAATCCAAAAATAAAAACAATCTTTTCTCAAAAAGAATCTGCCTAATTGAGATAGTCTTCTTATTTCACTTGAACCTTGAAAGAAATCTTCTTTTTCACCATCTGTGATATTGGACGAATCAATCTAACTGATCTTTCATTTAATTGAGTATCGGATTAGAATATCTCAAGGAAAGCATTTAAACCTTAGCTTTTTTTTATTAAAGCTTTGTCACTACTTGAGGAACTTAGGTAAGAGATGGAAGTTTGTAATCCATATTATCTATCACTTGGTTTTTTGATGTCATAGAAGTCTTTATTAAGATACTTGAGCTTTTTGGGACAACCGTTTCCAAATCTTTCTTTTCAATCATCAATGATGTTATCAAAACATGTGAATGTAAGCAATAGAAGCTTGTTTATATTCCAAAAATTAATAAGTTTTATATCAGTCAATCACCTTTGGTGAGGATTTGTGTTATCCAAAATTCAGTATTAAACTGAGGTAGGCAAAATTTTCTAGAAAACTGTAAAAGTGAAAGCTCTAAGAGGACCAAGACAGTTGAAAAGGAAGAAAATAAGCCTTTTTACTACAAAAAACCTCTATAAACCTCTCACTTCAAAGATCAAATAAGCTTTCAAGTACTTTATAATCAGTTTTTCTTTCTTTGAGAACTTTCTTGCTATTGATATCAAAAATATTACTTGACTTTTCTTAGTCACTAGGAGTTAAGTTTTTGAGTGAAGAGATTTGTAGACAATAAGAGAAAGATAGTAATAACTTTTGAAGTAATACTTCAAGTTGTTTTAAGAAAGTGTTAAGACTTTATTAGCAAGGAAGTATAAAAACTTCTTGTGAACAATTTTTTTGTATATGGTCAGAGAATTAGCAGAAAGAGTAATCAGTTTATCCATATTCTAAATTTAAACTATTAATAAATATAAATAAGAAAAACTATAAAAATATTAAAACAATTATTATATGACAATATAGAATATATATTCAATATCTATAATAATATTATTATAAATATAAATAGATTTAAAGCTATATTATACTGTAAATAGTATAAAACAGAAAAGAAAAGATATTAGATATTTTAATTAATATAGTCAGACAGTATAATAAAAAAGATAAAATGTAAACAATATAACAGTTACCTCAATAAAAAAAGGAACAAGTATCAATCACAGACATATACTCTCACTGAAAATATTTACAATTATAGATAGTATAATTGCTAAAATATTAGTAGTAGATAGAACAATCTTTTATAAAGAATATATTTTAATTCAATATATTATATATCTATAATAATAGTTTCTAGAGGATAAATACTTAGATATTGTTAAAAAATTATAATAAGAAAAAACAAAACAATTATTAATTTATAGAAATTATTAAAAACTTAGAAAATAAATAAATAATAAAAACTAAAGTAAAAACTTATATAAATAAAGTGAAAGACTTAATAATAAAGGAAATCTAGGAGAAGATACAAGACTTCAGTATTGTAGAACTCAATACTTACTTTATCAAAAATCATCAAAAAACAATAATAAACAATTTCTACTATATACTGTAAATAAAAAGGGAATTTACAAAATTGATACTATTATAGTCAATATTCTAGAAAATATTAAAGTAGAAATACTCACATATACAATATAAGTAATTTACTAAAACTATCAATAAATCAAAGAAATTTATTATACAGTATATAGAATTCCTGAATAAAAATAAATATATAATCTTATATATTAATAAAAAAAAGGATTTATTAAAGTGCATAGAAAAAATAAATTGTAAGAAGAAAAATTTCAATATTTAATATTAAATTCTAATAGAAAGAAAAAGACATGCAACTTAAAAAATCCAACTAATATAATGATAGAAAAAAATTTTTTATGAAGCTAATATCAAAAAAAAATAAAAGAATATTCTATATTAGTTTGATAAATATAGATAAAAAAACAACCTTATTCCAGTTAAAAGAGTATCTCAAGAAATATGTAAAATCAAGAATCTAAATATATACAACTACAAAAAA
Organism: Acaulospora colombiana; assembly: GCA_910592055.1. Taxonomy (NCBI): domain Eukaryota; kingdom Fungi; phylum Glomeromycota; class Glomeromycetes; order Diversisporales; family Acaulosporaceae; genus Acaulospora; species Acaulospora colombiana. The sequence goes on along the minus strand of CAJVPT010000829.1, from coordinate 17,303 downwards.
GACAAAATTAAAATAAAAGCATGCATAAAAATATATAAACATATTAATATCAACGTGAAGAATATATGAATAATTTCAAAAAAATAGAAATGGCAAGAACAATCTTTATCCAAACAAAGTTATCAAATAGAAATATCACTGATATTATAATACAATAAAATACTTACTCAGCAAGATTTACAAAATATATTCAAGCTGATAGTCAAAGTAGTAGTAGAAACTAAAGCCAAAGTCTATTATATATCCAGAAATCTTTATATATTAAAAAATGCAATTCTATGATAGTATATTTTGAAAGTAAAGAAGATTTAACAAAATATACAAATAACATATTTTCTTATAAAAATTAATATTATTATAGAGTAAAAAATATATTAAATTTATACAACCTTCTCAAAAGAACTATATATAAAAGAATGGGATAGACTAATTAATAAGATATCAAAAGAAATTCAGAAAAGAATTGTAAAAATTAACAATAATTCAAACTCTAATTTGAAGTCTACTAACTCAAGAAAATCAATAGATAAAGAAAATAAAAGAAGAAAAAACATAAAGAACCAAACTTATAGAAAAATTAACATATTATATTCAGCTACTGAAAGCAATAGAACATTACCAAACTTTCAAAAGAAAAAACAATAAAACATAAATAAAAAAAACTCTAATAGCTACATTATTAATGATTATAATAATATATAACAAGAATTACTACAACTGATTTTATAGTAGATAATCTAGAAAAACTTAATAATAGAATATATAAACTAAAAACAAAAACTATCCATTCCTCAAAATAAGAGATAGAAGGTAAATAAATTGTTTCTGAAAAATGTATCAGTTGAAATAACTTATTCAAAAGATAGTAAGTTTTCATATCCTTCTTTTAATATAATCCAAAAAGAGAATCAAATGATAAGAAAAAACAATAAAAACAAAGAATAGCAATAAGAAGAATTAGATTTATTTATAAAAGAATAAAAGACAATATTTAAAATAAAGATAAAAATAAAATAGGAGAAGTAAAAACATAGATAGATAATATAGATAGTATAAATACAATAAAAAATAGAGTAATTCAAATAGGTTTATACAATATAAGAGAAATAACAGATATAACAAAATAAAAAAGCTTTTAAAAGAAATAGAAAAACAAGAAATATATATAGTAGAACTAAGTGAAACAAAACTGACTTCTATTAATAGCAGATAGGTCTTTAAAAATCTGTCTTTCTATAAACATTAGTTTAATATAAATGAGAAAATCCTATATGAAACAAGAGTTGGTCTACTAATAAAAAGATTTAAAAAAAAATTATATTAATTAAAAAATAAAAAAATATATAACAGTAGTCAACTTCTGAGTGAAAAGAAAAAAACCTGTATGGTAAATATTTACTTATTAAATGGTAAAAAAAAAAATTAGAAGTATTAAAATAAAGTCAAGAAATTAATTCAAGAAAAATTGAAAAAGAGAATTCATCTGATTATAATTGAAAACTTTAATGTAGTATATAATCTTATGAAAAATAGAATATAAATATTCAAGGCAATATTTAAGCTATTATGGAAATCAAAAATTTTACTTTTTATTTTTCTTAAAGATAGAAACCTTATTGATATATAGATAATCTAAAAAGAAAAAAATAAATTCACTATTAGACAAAATGTTACAAACAAAAGTAGAATTAACTATTTGTAGATATTCCATAATATAATACAATTCTCAATAATTTTTTTTAAGAATTAAGACATATCAGATATAATAGAAAATAATCATATGATGTTAACAATAATACTACAAGATAAGAATATCTTTTTAAGAAGCAGGATTTCTAATCAATTCAATAAGATTATAAAAATAATAGAGGTCAAAGAATCTATGAAAGAATAATAAAAAAAGTATTAAGAAAGTGTGGATCACAAACTCAAAACAAAAATAATAATGTTACTAGAAAATAAATCAAACAAGATATTAAAAAAACAATAGGTAAATCAAATATAAAAAAGCTTTGAAAATCAAATAATCTCAGCAGCCTTCTTTAAATTGGCAATCAAAAAGATAAGACCAAATTAAGAAAGAAACTATCAATTAAGTTCTAAATTTATTAAATATAGAAGAGTCATCAAACTTAATATATTATTGAAAAAAGCAAAGATAATTAAAGTATATGAATATATACAGTCCCTTAGTATGACTATATAAGAACATAATAAAAAATACTATTCAGGTCTTCAGATCAAAAGCTTATATTTTCAATATAATATAAAAAATATGCTCTGGTTAAAAATTCAAAAAGAAATTTAGGATATGATTGGAATACTCAAAACAATTTGTCAAATAAAGAAGTATGAAAGCCAAAAAAGAGATTAAAAGAGTATTAGAATAGAGATGTGATAACTTCGGAGACAATCAATAAAAAATAATTAATTTAATTTTAAATAAAGAAAGAGTCAAAATAGTTTTAGATAAAGTTAAAACTACAAACAATAATAAAAAATATATCATACCAAAAAAAATAAAGATAAAAAGAGAATTATAAAAATATTATAAAGAAGTTTTTAAGAAACAATATGTTGATTTTGATATCTAACTAAGAACTAAAAAAAGAAATATGAATTCAAAATAAATATTGATCATAATTGATATAAAGAACTTCTAATTTCTATATATCAAGAAGAATTCTAACAAATTTTACAATTATTATCAACTAATAAAGCTCTTGACAAGTCAAAAATATATTATCAAATGCTCAAAAATTAAACCTTCAAAGTAAAGAATATTTTTAAAATATGGTAAACAAATTTCTAGAATTGGTAACTACTCCTAACAGATAAAAACAAAAACATTTATATTCAATTACCAAACCAAAAACATGGTATTGTGAACTAAAAAATATGAGACCAATTGTTTTCCTAAAAGTTACTTGAAAATGTTTCACAAAAATTCTTATTAACAGATTGAGTAATATCTGTAAAATACATAATATCCTGAAGGATTCAAACTTTATAGAACTATTCAAAAAAAGTATAGCAGAATATATTCAAGTATTAAATAATATTTATGAGAAAGAAAGAGATAACAAAAAAAAATTATAAATACTATTTCAAGATACAGCCAAAAAATATTATACAATAAGTTTAAATATGTTACAAAAGACAATTAAAAGAGTTAAAATTTTTGCAAACTTTACCAAAATTCTTATGAGTTTTTTTGCAAATAGATAATTCAAGATACTATATGAAAATAATCTAATAGAATCAATAGTAGTGAAAAATAGCATAGATCAAGAAGAAACTATTTCGCTACTAATATAAAGAATATTTTATGATTCCTTGTTTTGCAAAATCAAAAAAATACAAAATATTAGTTAAATGGAATTCAAATTTTGATAGAAAAAAAAGAATATAAGCTAGAATTCAGACATATAGCAATAGCTTTCATTGATAATACTACATGAATAGTCAGATCAAAAAAGGATATAGAACAAATTCAAAAAACAGCAAGAATCTTCTACAAAACTAATAACTCTCAAATTAATAGTAGTAAATTAATACTTATTACTATTAATAACCTTAACCAATATTCTAAAAGAGGCAAAACCAAAATAAATAAAAAAGAAAGATAGAAACAAATACATCAGATTTCTAGATATATGAATAGGAAATTCAAAAACTTTAGTAGAAATAGAGAAAAGAATCTATAGAAAAATTGATTTAATAATTAGAATATTGAAATAGAAAAAAGTAACAAATAAATAAGCCTTTTTTATTTCAACTAAAATTCTAATTCTAAGAATAGAATTTCAAATGTAATATAATATATTATTCTTGAAAACATGCAATAATATAACAACTAAATTTTAAAATCTATTCAAGATCAAAGGTGTATTATGCAAATTAATATCTAATAGTATGCTACATTATCTAAAAATCTACAGTCTCAAAAGTATATAGATATTACAAAGAGAAAACCAAATTATAGATCTTTATAATAGATTAAATAATAAGATTCAGCAGGGCTTACAACAATTATTAGGTTTTAAATAAGAATAATTAAAACATTGAAAATCTCAAAACTTGCTTAATTGTAAAAGACTAGATTAAATAATAGATAAGAAAAACTTTTCAATACAAATACTCAAAATTGCAAAAGATTTAAGTATAACTTTCTAGAACTGGAAATGGAATAAAACTTTTGAATAGAAAAAAGATAATAACTTAATTTAAAAATATCTATTAAAAGAAGAATATAAAAGAGCTATTTCATTTTTGTATAATAATAGAATAATATACTTAGATCAAATTATAGAAAAAAAATCATAAAACTAAAAGAGTTAAAGTTAATCTAATTACTTTAAAGTACTAGTAAAAAATCAATTCCAAATTTATTATATATAGTAAATTGTTATATATACTATACATTATCAAAAATAATAAAGAAAATCATTGGAAAATAATACAATAATAATATTTCATGAAAACCTGATTATTCAAACTTAATTTAAGTAAATATAAAAAACAAAAAACCTAGTGTATTCTAAACAAAAGTCTAGAAAAATTAATCTGAAAAAAAGTTCCAAGATCAAAAAAGGAATTGATACATTTTAACTATAAAGAATAAATAAAAAATCAAGAAATAACTTTATCTCAGTACAAAAAATATACAAAAGGTATACTTATAAATGGTTTATGTATTATAAATGTGAAAAGAAATAAGATTTATGAGATCACTTTCTTGAATAAATGTAAATTGACAAAAATAGCTAAAGATCTAAAGTTTTTAATAAGAAAAAAAATACTTGAAATAAAATAGTAAATAAGATTCAGTATACTGAAGCATCTTAAGAACTTGAAAACTAAATATCATAGATAATAGTTGAATGATAGGAAACAAGAATCATTGAAGAACATATTTAAGAATAAATCTATCAAAACTGTTTAAAAAAATTCTAAAAAGAAGCCTAAAGGAACAAAAAATACTATAGGTTTATTTAAATAAATTTCTAATAGATTATAGAAAAAAAACAATCAAAATAAGGATGTCATGAATTCAAACAAGTGATAAAGAATAAGGGAGTAGGTTTTAAACAAGAGTACAAGAGTAGAACTAATAGTAATAGTCACAATTCTATTGTTAATATCAATAGAAAGTTTAGTTAAAATCTATGCAAATAATTAAATATATATATCTAAATGGAACAACTTAAAAAAAATAATTCAAGAATAACTTATAGAAGATGGCTTAAAGAGAAAATCTATTCCTCTAAGCAAGAATGCTAAATATTATAAAAAATATATATAAAATTGAAATTAGTTAAAGTCAAAATATACAGTACAGTATATCAATATCAAGAAAAATAATATAATAAATAAGTTGATAAAAAAAGTATTAAACCCTTCAACAATCTGATAAAAGAACCTTAAATCTAATAAGATTATTATAGAAGTAAAATGGTAGGATATAATATTGAATAATTCTATAAACCAATTTATATAAAGAATAAATAATAAAGTAATAATATATTATTGATCACAATAAAACCAAACTAGAAACAAATGAAATCTTCAAATAGAAGATTAATAGAACTATTTATGAAACATGATATAAAAAAGAAACACATGTGAGATCCTTCTTTAAAGCTAATAGCAGAAAAATTTTTTAATTAAGTTAATCAATAACAAATTATCTATAATGATCAAGCTAATAATAAGAAGATCAGATTTACAGTATATAAAAAAGATAACTATTTGATATACAGAAAATAGGAGAAAATAATAAAATATCTTATAGAATATCTATAATATAAAAATATAATAAAGAAAACCTGATTAAGAGAAATAAAGTTAGTATCCAAAATTTAATAAAGAGAGATAGAAATGAAAAGATCAAGTTCAAAAAGAATACAATAATATTTTAATAGTTGATAAAAAAAAATAAGAGAAATAACAAAACTTATAAGAAAAGTATCAGAAAATAATTCAAATTCAATTAGTTTTCTTTTAGGGTCAATTAAAAGAAACCTATTAATAGAAGCTAGAAAACTAGAATGTAAAAAAAAAAGATAGAAACAGTAGCCAGAAAATAATTACTTCATTGTTAAAAAATTTTTTTGAACTACTTTAAAAAAGAAATATGAAATAAATAATTTGAACAAGTAATAGAATAGAAAAAAGCTCAAGAAATTTTTTGAAAATTCAAAATAAAAAGATTCACAAAGTTTTATTCAAAAAAAAAACAAGAAGTCCAAGAAATGAAAGAAAGAAAACTGAAAAAGAATGCTTAGAAAAAAGTTTAACTAGAATAATAATAATAAGAGTTAAAAGTAACATAAAATGATTAGATTTTAGGTTTAATTAAAACTTTGATTAGTGATTTGCAGTAGTAAGTTACAAGCAATAATATTTATAGTAAAAGAGTATTTATCCAAACTATAAAGGAAGTAACAAATCATTTCCAAAGTTGTACTTATAGTTTGAAAATAAATTAAGACAAGTGAGTTGGTTAATATCTTAGCTTTAGTGACATTATAAATAGTATAATCCATATCATATCTAATAAAGTACATAGAACTAACCTGATAACAAATTAAAAAAAAAAAAAATTATAAAATAGATAAAAATCTTAAAATATAAATATTAGTTAAAAAAAAGATTATTTATTTCAAAATAAGCAAAATCTATAATTAAAAATAATTTTGAAATTACTTTTATATAAATCAATAAACTAATTAAAGAAATAATAACATTGTTTAATATACAGTATACTATTTATTTAACAAAATACAATTTTTTAAAAAAAAGCTTAAATTTTTAAAACGTTTTTCTTTTAATAATTGTTTTTAACTAAGTATTGTATTTTTATTTTTGAATAAAATAATAAATAATTGTTAATAAGTTTAAATAATATATTTAAAAAAAATTAGTCGATTTTTTGAATATAAATTTTTTTTTATTATAGTTCTTAGTTAATATAAATTAAGTTAAAGATTCAAATTGAAAAAAAATTTTTATTTTTTAAGTTTTTTTTTAAAAAAAATAGATAGTATTAAATTAATTATAATATATAGTATATTAATAACTTTTATTATTAATTCTTTTATTATATATAAAAAAGATATTTATAAGAAATTTTTTTATTTTTTTGTTAATAAAGTCTTAATATTTAAAATAACTTTAATTATAATTTTAAAAGTTGCTTTTATTCTTTTTTTCTCATTTACAAATATTTTTATTCAAAAACTTAACTTCTAGTAAGTAGAAAAAAGTCCAATAATATCTTTAATTTTTAATAACAAAAAAGTTTTTAAAGGAAAAAAAACTAACTATAAAATATATACTAGTTGAAAATATTTATTTAATATAATACTTATTAATTTGACAAATTAATAATATAAATAAATAATCAATTAATTTCTACTATATTATCAATTTTTATTATATAATTTATTATTATTTATTATATAATTCTTACTATTTTTACTATATATTTTATTAAAAATTTTTCTCAAAAAATTGTTATATTTACTTTGACATCTATCAAAATTCATATAGTTACTAAATTTTTAATTATATATAATATTTACAATTTAAAGAAACTATAACTAAATATTACTTTAAAGTTTTTTCTAAAAGAAATAAATTAATCAAAAATATTATGAATAGGAATCATATATTCATATTTAATTAAGTAAAATTTAGTATTCTATAATTCAATATTTATATCATTTTAAATCTGAAATAAAATTTATTTTTTGTTAAATTAATCAGTTTATATCATTGAATAAAGACCAATTAATGTTTAATAATATTATTTGAAAAGTTTATCAAATATATAAAAAAAATTGAACTTGTATCAAATATAAATCAATACTTTTATAATAATTTATAAATTAAGCTAATATAAATGAACCTTTAATATTTTATAAAGATATAATAAAATTGAATATTTTATTTTCAATTTAATATCTATTATATTAATCTGTTCTATTTCAAATATTTATCAAAATTTTATTATTTTTCTTAAATCGTTTTTAAAAGTCTATAGTTTTATAAGAGTTTTATATTATTTAACCAATAGACTAATATTTTGATAGATATCTTTAAATTTATCTGTAAATCTATAGTACAATAGTAGTACTTTCATATGAGAGTCATTTAAAAGATTTAAAAAATTGGAAAAAACTATTTATTATGTAAAATACAATCAGGCATATAAAAACATCAACCATTTCAATTTTAGTTTCATACAAATAGGATTACTGTTTTCTTCATGCTTCATCAATTTTAAATTTACCTTTAGTTATTCTAGTCTAGATTAATTTTTTTTTAATAAACTCCTGAATACCAATGTCAATGATCAGATCTTTTTATGTAGTTATAAAGAAATCTGTACTTATTTCTAGTATATGCTATCATTCTATTGGATTTTCTTTTCAAGTTAATTTTGCTAGTGTATTTGTTATACAATATTATTAAAATAATCTTCTTTATACAGTATATATAAATTTATTCAATATTCAAGTAAAGTTTTTTTTCTTAACCAGATTGTTGATTCTTGTTCAAAATAATTAGTTGACTGTTTTGATTTATTTTCTTAATAATATATAATAAGTAATTGTAATTATATAGCATTCTATATTTTAATAGCTATATTGTAGTTTGTAAAGATAATAATATTAACATTTTGAGGTAGAGTGCAAAGTACTATTAATATTACTAATATTTTCACTTTTATTACTAAAGACTATAGCAATTATTTTCCTAAATATTAATTAACAATAATATTGTTATGAATTGAAATTCAAGCAAAATTTATCTAATACTCTGTTTCAATATTTTCTATATCTTTCTTAAAGAATTCATTAGTATAGAAAGTAAAGTTTTTATATCTATTGTTTACTTAAATCTAAAAGCATCAGTTAGTTCTATAATATTTTTTTGAGTAAATAGTTTGCTCTATTAATAAAATATATCAGTTCTCTATCACTACTTCTTTATATATTATTGCTATATTCTAAATGTCAGGTTTGTATTGTTTTGAATTATCAGATATCCAATTTGTTGGGTTACTAGAAAGCAATAATAATTTTCTTATCCACATACTTTTAGACTTATTAAGTCAAAGCAGGGGATATGTATCTGAATATAAGACTATTGTTATTTGCTTAAATAGATCTGAATAATATAAATTCAAAATATAAATATAATTATAACTGACTAATATGGGGTGAAGATTATGTTTTCTTAGGTTTTCTTGACTTTTCCTATTATATATCTTGAAATATTGATAGTAATTCTCCAGTAAGTCTTCTTTTGTCCAATATATTCGACAATTGTTTTGTTCAAATTTCATAATTGTTTTATTCTAAATTTTTAAGTAAGCTTCTAAGCAAGTCTTGTTTTCCTATGACTTAAGAAACAACTTGATTATACCATTTGGAAATATAGCCTTTTTTGTTTTTAAAAAATATTTAAACTACTCTTCATTCTCTAATTGTTCCTATAGTTGAGTTAATTAATTGGTCCAAAAATATTATATTATATTTTTTAAAGAATACTATAACCTTTTTATAGTCATATTTCTTGAGTATTAATTTAATAAAAAGTAAACCACTCTTAACTTGAAAAGGATCTTTTTATTTCCAAGTTTGATATGTAATTTGAAGATTGTTAGTTAGAGTCAAAATGGTAATAGTAAAATTAACTTTTTCAGATAAACTAGCTTCTGTTGAATATTCCAAAATATTTCTAAGTTCCTAATTTTTCAGCTAATTCTATTTGAAATAAATAAATGTTGCTATTTCTGAATTTTTTAAATTGTTCAGTTGATAGAAGAGAGAGGTTATATGACTTTCAAGTTAGATTTTCCATACATTCTTGAGATCTAATATCTTTTTGTTATAAATATAATTATTTGATATTATGTTACAGATAAGGGTTTGTTATTAAAAGTTTTTCTGTACATTGCTATAAGCTCATTGCATATCTTTTTCCTAATATATATATACTGTATATAATATTTTATCCGGAAAATCAAAACTCTATTAATAATATATCTGACATATTTCTCAATTATGGTTTTTTTATTAATCACCAGATTTACAGATCTAATCTCAGCCTTTAGCGAGTTAATTATATTCTTGCTATTGTGTCTTCTTTCAAATTAAACTTTTAGAAATTATGCCTAATCTTCTTTACCCATTTTATTAACTTCTGTCTTGTCAGTATCAATATGAACTATTTCAAGTTCCAGTTTATTCTAATTTATTGTAAGTAAAACTGACTTCTCATTATTAATCTGTGAATTATTTGTTATGTAGAATTTTCTGGTCTCCTTCAAAATATTTTTTATATCTTGCTTAGATTTAACTATTCAGGTTATATTATTTATATATATGATAACTGCCTATCTAATAGATAGTTTTTTTTTTATTTCTGATGTCTAGAAATTAGATATCCACTCTTCTTCTATAGTATATCTATAATTCTGTTTAAAGATAGATATCAAGTATCTATTTACTATTTTAGTAAAGCAAAGTCTTGCTTTTTTCAGTAACATAATTGATCTAGTATTTTTAAGTTTACAGTACTATAATTTAGGCTTAGATATTAGATATATGTTATTGCTTTTTCATTTCTTAAGTATTTGACTATTTTGAAGGATCATATTAAAAAGTTATACTAATATAACTTTTTCTTTTGATTTTAAATTCTTCAACATCTCATAACCAATCTATGAGAGACCAGATGTCTTTTTATTAAAAAGATTTTTTAGTGTTTCATCATATTCTTATATTGAAATTTCTTATTTTAAAAAAAAATACTATTCTGGTTTGATCTATTATTTAGACTGATATTCTTCTTTTCAATCAGAATTTAGATCTTTGAAATTGGATTTTCTTTTTTTAAATACTTCTTGATAGTAGCTATATATATTAAATTCTTGTAGTCTTATACAAGAAGTCTATCAAGTACTATATAAAATTGTTTTTTATTAATAATGCAATTCAGCATTTATTTTTAGTTACTTATAAGATCCTTATATTTGATTTTAAGAACATGTTTAATTTAGTTCTTAATATAGAGACTTTTCTTTTTTTTACAAATACTATATAAGGTTAACTCTACTTTGACAATCTATTTCAATTGTATTTTAATATCAACTATATTTCAAAAAGATAATTTTTTTTTTAAATACTATCTCAGTCTTGTTTTATTTGTATATTTGCAGTGATATTATATAGAGAAGCTATCCTAGAATATACTATCTGTTTTCTATCAAACAAAACTCAATAGAGATTTTCCTTTTCTGGGATATTTACCTTGTGACTTGTTGCCACCCCTTGTATAAAGACTAATTTGTCAAAACTGGGCTAGTGTTAAAATGAATTTCAAAGATAAAGAAGTTATCTATAATGTTTGTAAGCTATTGATTCATGAAATCATTGTCACAATCTTTATTAGTAATATACCTGTACATTCATATAAGACAATTGCCTTGGCTTAGCCATTTACATTACTCTTTGTATACAGATTGACAATATATATACTAACAAGTACTCACATATCTGCTTATATTAATAACCTATATACATGAATAGCTTTTATATATTTACTAACTATGTATAAACACTACTTTATCAAAAAACTATACAATTCCTTTTTAATTTTTTCTGGACCATTTTTATTAAGAGTAGTTTGATTATCAGGCTATTAAATTTTTTTTATCCTGAATCCAGATTTTTGATTCTTTGGAGTGGTTAATAGATTTCTTCTCTTATCAAGACCTCTCGATTGTTAAGTCTATGAGTCAAGGTATAGTCACATACTTGAAGTCTTAAAATCGAATAAGATCTTCAGTTAGTTCTTTCTTAGCAACATGCAACCAGTTTAGGGATTTACTCTTCTTGTTATTAGCAGGTGATAATATGGTTTTATCAAGGATAATTCTACTCAATTTCAGATAGTGACCTGATTACAATCTTTGTATAGACCATTTTGTGTTACAGAAATCTTGATTTTTAATGAGAATCAATGAAAAACTGTCAATTATCTTGATCTGCATCAGCTATACTTAGAAACATTAATTATATATGGTTAGGCCAATAGATAATTTATCAGATTTTACCTATTTTTATAGTCAGGGAATTACATTAGCCTCTTGAAGGATTTTAATCTGCATCTTATGATCTGATCTATGGAGTGCTAACTACTGCACTACAGACCTGTGATTTTATTTAAGGAAATAATAAGTCCTAGATTAATATATTATTACTTAATATATAAAATCTATTAATTGTTATTAAAAAATTTTTTTTAATGGAAGGTCTCCATATTGCCTAAGCTTTTTTGAGTAGATAGTAAATTCTATTTGTTTTTCTATATGTATTGAAGTCTTGTTTAGAGATAGTGCTCTTGACTTTAGAATTTTTTTGTAAAATAATATATATATTTTTTATTTTTAGAGCTTGAAAACTTCTTTAATAATAATAGATTCTAATAGGTGTCAGGTTTTATTTAATATTTGTAATACATTTAGATTATTTGAGGCTTTATATATACTTGATTATTATAGTTAAAAAGAGTAGCATCTATTCAGATTCTAAACTTTTCTATTGAATATCTATGGAGTTAGCAATATCTGGAATTTTAATACCTTTAATTTTCTATGGCTCCTAATCTTTTTTCTTAAGCAATTCATCAATTGTCAAACAAGCTATTAGAAGTATATGATCATTGCTGATTTAAATTTCTATTTATATATTAGAAATCCTATAAGTTTTTGAAGCTCAATTTAGTTGTAATTTAGATATAGTCAATTCTGCTATAAACTGATTTGTTCGACCATATAAAGATACTATTGTCATCTTTTTCCCAAAGCCTTTGGATATTTGTGAAGTTCCAGTTCTCTAAGAAGTTAAATAACCTAATTTCAGTTTTCTTGTATTTGATATACATAAATATTGTTGCTAGCAAGGGATTGATTTGTTATAGGATCAATTATAGTATTGAAATTTTCCATAATAATTACTTCAAAACCTTTTCTCTATTTTTTATGAATTTTCTTTTATAAAATATATTATGGATATCTACTTTTTTTCTTGTCAAAAGGTAAATAAACTTGAAAGATTGTGAATTTACTCTTTGTTAATAGAAAGCTAACTTCTATTATATAATCCTTTATTTTGTCTATACATGTTAGCTTTCTTTTATATATTTTTTTAATTAGAAGGTCTACTTTAGAGCCTTTAGATCTATTATTACTACTATAAAAGAACTTATGTATTTCTTGAATTTGAAGACAAATGCATTAAATCCAAATGCAAGTTTTGTTTCACAAATTTCAAGAATATTAATATCTATCTGTTGAATTTTTTTTCAAAGCCTTTGTTGATCAAGAATTATATTAATACTCTTATATTGTGTATTTTTATAGTTATAATATTATTGATAAATGAATTGATGTCATCATTTTGGTAAAAGATATAATTTTTTTATATTTTGATAAGATTGGATTTTATTATTAAGAGAAAGTTATTTAATAAGTTTGTATTGTTTAAGAATTTATTGTTATATATTTCATAGTTTGTTATATATACCATTGGATTTATTATTTCTTAAAAAGAATTGAATTTCTTTTAAAAGTTTTATTCTTTTTCAGAAAACTGTGATTGGACTGATATGCCTTATAATTATCATATTTCTTTTTTGCATCCTAGCCAGAACATTTTTTGGATTGTTGCTTCATTTTACTGATTCTTGTATTCATTTTTTTCAAATTAGTCAAGATTTGTTGCCAAGAAGTGGAACTATCGTTTTTAAAGTCTGAGCTATCTGAACTTCTGAATTCTTAATTAGTTCTCTGACTCTATATTCTATTTGAGTTAATGAGTTCATTATTGTTACCTATTAGTAGAACATATTCTGCTCTTTTGGATCTGAGTTCTTACCTTGCTTTGATTGTGTATATAGATAGTTTGCTCTTGATCAATATATATGATTTATTCATAACAGTGTTGAATTCATAAATATCTTTTAGTTCTCCCTATTTCTCTATTTATCTGTTCTGTATTTAATTGTATTGATTCATTATTTAATTCTGAAATCTTTTTGTGATATTGTCTATCAAATAATAGGTTTTATTTTTTTCTAAAGTATTCTCTAATACTCACTATATATTTATAGTTATATATAAAGATATATTGCTTTAAAGCTTTTTCTAGATCTTGCAATAATGTAAAACATATAATAGTATACCTTGCCTTCAGAGTGTGAGTAGATTTCTAGGAGTAAAGCATGCTTTGGTCCTAGTATATTTAATTACTTGAGCAACTAGACTAGTAATAGTATTATAAATACTATATAGTCTTAAAGATTAAGAGTTATGCTGTTTGATAATTTGATCAATTTCTTTATTATCTGATTTATATTGAGTAAAGGTGATCATAATAGTTTTCTTATTGATGTGGATTATCCATTCTTTTTCTAAATCTTTGAATCGTTGATAGGATATAATGTAAACTTTTATTCTTCTTTGAAAATAAAAGTGATTATAAATATAAATATTTGTTATATTTCCATATTTTAAAAGAGTAGCTTTAATTTTTTGATGTGTGTAATTTTGATCAATATTGACTAAAGTAACTAGCAATAAGAACTTGTCTGCTTTTTTTTTCTGCTAAAGAATATTTTTATATACCAGATTCTTGGAGTTCATTTATTTTTTCACATTTAAAGGAATAATGATAAGGTTTTTTCTCTCTTTTTTATTAATTTTTTTCAAGCATTATAATACTTCTTCTTCTTCCTTACAACAGAATATAGATCAAGAATTTTCATTGAGAAAATTTTTCTCAAAGGATTGGAAGTTTTTTGACAAGTTTAGTACATTTTAAAAATAGTTCATCTTTCATTTTCAAATTCTTCTGAAAGTCTGAATATGAGAATTTCTATTTTATATTTGTCATTTTCTTTAATGTAAAAGAGATTAATATTAAATAGTAATGGTCTATTTCTTATTTTATAGGCAAATTGTTCCGCAATATTGTCTTCTTTAATCTTATCTATAATCTTATCTATTTTTATTGGATCTTTTAATTTCTTGTCACCTATTTTTATTTCAATATTACTAGGAATTTTTATTATTATAGTTGATTGAATTACCATATCATTTCTCAGATCTATATTATCAAGATTTCCATTCATTTTAGATTGGACTATTGTTATTTCATATAAGATATGTTATAATTGTTTATTCTGCTTAATTATATCAAAATATTTGTCTTTTAAATATGGCACTAGAAAATCTTCATCTTTTCCTTGTTTTTAAATTCACAAATATAAATTATATTACTTAAAAATTATGACCTTAATAAAGATAGTCTGATTAATATTTAGAATTTAAACAATAATACTATTCAAAATTGAGTGACTGTTTGACTTTGAAGCAGGGTTTTACATAGTTTCTAAAATAGCAGCTATATTTAAAATAGCTAATGTTGCTCAAAGTTTTTTATGTTATGTTAATTGAATTTGTTTGAAAATCAAATCAAAGTATTAATAATATGTACTTTCCTCTTTTAAGTAACTTGTATTATCTTATATTTTTTTATTGATATATTAAGATCACATAATGTAAAAAACTTATTGACTGTTTTGGCAGATAATATAGTTTAAAGTTTATATGTAACAAAAAATAAATAACTATTGTTTGTTGTTATAGATCTTATTTAGAAATGATTGATTTATATTTATCAAATATAGAAATAAATATAACATATGGAATTGTAAATAAGAATAAATTTGTGTAAAATTTATATTTGTCATATAAGCTTGTTGTAAAAGTATAGATATAACAAATTTCACATTATATATTTGAAATAAAATCAGTTGTTATATTGTTTTGAAATTCTATCTTATTGAGCAAAAGAGGCTTAGGTGTTCTCTTAAGTGTCATAAACCTTAAACTTAAATAGATTTATTAGCTTGAATTATTGTTTACAAGACTTCTCATAATATCAAAAAAGGTGTTATCCTATACTGGCCTGACTGAGAGCTTGTGGATTTAAGATTGATCTCAAAAAGCTTATTGTGAATTAATATTCTTATATTTTTCTTTTCTTTGTAAAGAAAAAAACTATATATAGAACAGATAGATTTTCTTTATATAAACTTAATATTTATTACCAATTGATTATAAATAGTATAAAGCTTGCTTAAAAGTTAAGAATTATATATATAAAAGTGGTTTATTATATGTGAAGCTAATTTCTCTTGTTTTTCAATAAAATTATCAAAAAAAAAAATTTTTTTTTAAGAAAACTAAAAAATGTTCAAATTTATTTATTTTTATTTTTTTTTAAAACCCTCTGTTAGGTTAGATATGTGTACTTTATTAAACATATATATATTTTACATTAAAAAATATATCATTAAAGCTAAGTCTCTATGTAACTCACTTATCTCTATTTTAAAGAATTATTAAAACTTTAAGGATATCTTTGTGAGTGATTTATCACTCCATTAATAGTTCAGGTAAAGACTCTTCCAACTGTTAACTTCATTACCTGCAGGTCACTATTGCAGATTACTCTGTGAGATTTTGATAGAACTTAAAACCCAATCATTTTATTCCATACTCCATTATTCTTGTTAGAATTTCTTGAAGGCCTTCATCTTTGAGGTTTCCTTCTTCAAGTTGTGGATCTTTTTTTTTTAGGAGTACAGTTTTCTAGCTTGAAAGATATGAAGGTCTTCTTATCTTGTTCTCTCTATCAATTTCTTGTGTATTTTTTCACTTAATTACTTTTTTGCATCTCTTGTTCCAGACTTCTTTTCAGACTTGATTATCAGACTCTTCTTTGCATTTTTATTATCTATTTTCTTGTTATTCTTTTTATGCATTTATCTTGACACTTTAGGTCTGCCATTTTTAGAATAATATTTGTTCTTATAAGGCTAGTACAGAAACTTACCATGTCCTGACTAGTTTTAGAAGATTGTTTTACTACTTTAGAGATCCACTTGTCAAACTCTTCTATCTCTTCTTGGTCATTAATAATTAATCTGGGAATTTTCTCTTCAATCTTTCTCTTTCTTTCTCCTAGTAGCTCTTTAAAGTTTCTAATGATTTTATCTACTCCTTTATTTTATGCCTCTTTTAGTTGATTCTCATAGGCTGAATATTCTAGCAAGTGTTCTATAGTTTCGTATTGTTGGCTATATACTGTGATAAAAATAGCATCTACTACCATTGGATAGTTATTTTTAGTCATGATCTTCATTCTATTTCCATTTTTATC
>CAJVPT010000828.1:0-25390 GCA_910592055.1 Acaulospora colombiana | reverse complement strand
CCTATTTTTTTATTAGCATTAATAAAATATATATAGCAAGTATATATACTTCGATATATTTATATTTGAAAAAGAATAGATATTAGGATCAGATATAGCCAGACAAACACTTGTTAATTTAGTGAAAGGACTTTGCAAGTGGGTAGCATACTCTTCAGAACTATCAATTTTCAATAACACAAGAAAATGTAGGGCAGCGATATAAATTTCTATATATATTTAAAAAACAGGTATTAGTTATATATATACATGTACAGTTTGTTAGTGCAACAGGGAATCTTAGTCTAGCTGCAAGTTAAATTGTCAACAATCCAGTTTGCAATTATACAAATGCCTACTTAAATATTTTCAAGAGCTTTGTTTTAATCCAGGGTTTTTCACTGAATGTAGCAGCAGCAATGTAACAGATTTAAGCTTGCCTAGCATTTTATTGACAAAATTTAATATATTAGTTCAGGATTTTCCACTGAAGACAATATCAAACTTTATTAATAATAGCTAGTTACATTTTTACAAAGGCCAGCCTACAAGTATTAGTTTAGGGTTTTCCATTGGAGGCAACTTTATAGACTTGTCAGGTAAAAAGCTCTTTGATTTTTGTTTCCTCTCTTGATCGATTTACTTAACATTAGCTTCGATCTGTTTCTATTTCTTTGAGACATGCATTATATTACCTATCCAGTATTTTTAAATAAATATAAGATACAGCAGCAACAAAATATCAAATGTCTTGTACTCACTTGACCATAAATATGGCAGGAACAGTGAATCAATGTAAAGGTTTGGTTAATAATTAATATGTCAGATTATTTAGTCAACAAAAGATGTCAGTTAAAGTAGTCGAAAAAGGTGTCAGTTTATTTAGTCGAAAAAGAAAAAACTATATATACAGTTGTAGCAAAAGCAAAGGTAGTTAATGTAACAGCTGTAAAAACATTAGCAAGTAATAAGAATATATCTTTGATTGTAGCTGTATAGTGACAGGCAGTGTATATATTTAAATAAAATCAATCATTTGACCAATATATAAAGAGATGTATACATTTTTTTGAAAACTAGCAAGAAATAAAAAAAAATATTTCTAGATAAAAAAAAAATTCCTAGGCAATATACTTGGCAGTAGGGATGGTAAAGTGATAAAAGTAAAAAGAAACAAAATAAAAAATTGACAAAAAAATCAAAAAAAGTTTTTTTTTATTTATTGTTCAATATGTTTCTCTACCATAGATCACTCCTACATTGATCAATTTTTAACAATTACTATTTATCCAAATAATTATAGCAACTTGTATCAATTGACTTACATCAGTATTATATTGAATGTTATAGTAGCATTATTATATAAGTATTGTAACATACAGGTTACTTGCTTCGTTAAAATTTTTTTTTTACCTTAGAAAAAGTTTAAACAATAAATATTATTCTGATAATTCATTAAACAATATAACAAAAAAAATAAAATTTAAAATTATCATCAGTATTTCTTGCCAAAAACCCTTTCTACTATAACCTTAAGCATATACATACTCTAACTGTTTTGCCTAATAGTAAATTTTTTGATTCATTTGTATTTGAATCAGATATAGATTTCAAATTTTGAAATCTGATCTGATCGGATTTTAAATTTTGAAACTGATTAAATTTCAAGTTTTAAAATCTAGCCAGGTTCAAATAAAATTTGGCAGTTTAACTATATTTAAATAAAGCTATTTAAAATAATTAAAAAAAAAAATACTAGATTTTTTTTTATATTTCTTTTAATACCTTTACATGTTTCTTTAAAATTTTGTGATATTTCTTATGATATTTTTCTCTCAGCAACATTACTAGTATTATTTACATCAAAAAATAAAATGGAATATAATAGTACTTTCAATAATTCCAATAAAATAAATAATGAAAGTTTCAGTTTAGATATTATGAATCGAGCGATACCAGTAATGTTACTATAAGTAGTTTTACAGAGATATTATTGAGTAATAAAATAAATTATAGAAGTAAAGTGTGAAATCATTTTACAAAGGATTCTGATTTCAATGAAAATAAAAAAATTTTCTGCAATTATTGCAACACCAAATATACCTGTAGTGAAGACAGCACTCCTAATCTTTTCAAACACCTAGAAAAAAACCACCTGATTAAAATAAATTCACATTCTAATAAACCTTTAATCAAAAAAATTTTTAATATTACAATAGTCAGTATAAATATATTTATTAAATTTAAAACTATATTAAATTTTATTTTTTATATAGTGAATACATAAACCTGAAAAAGTAAAACAATATCTTATTTGATGGATTGTTATAAACCAATATTCTTTTATGATCATAGAGAAGCCAACATTCCATATATTTATTTAATTAATCTCACAAAAAACTAAAATATTAGCTGCTATATCTGTTAAAACATATATAATGTATTTGTACTTGGCTAATAAAAAAAAAATTAAAAAAATTTTATAAGAAATGGAAAGCTGTATTTCATTCATCCTCAATATTTGAACATCAACTTTGATGAAGGCTTTTCTAGTGATAACTGCACATTTTATCAGTAGTAATTAGAAAATATATAATATAATATTAGATTTTGTACAAATCTGAGGTATGCATATAGGTGAAAATATCAAAGAAAGTTTTATATTATATTTAGAAAAATATATAGTGCAAAAGAAGATAAATTTATTTTATATTTAATATATTATAGTTATATGTTATAACAAAAAAAAACTCTTTTCACTAATCCTATAACCATACACAAAAAAGATGTTCACAAGAAGTTTTTATACTTCCTTGTTAATAAAGTCTTAATACTTTTATTAAAACAACTTGAATTATGACTTCAAGAGTCACTTCTACCCTTCCACTATTGTTTACAAATCTCTTTACTCAAAAACTTGACTCCTAGTAATCAAGAAAAGTCAAGCATCATCTTTGATACCAATGGTAAAAAAGTTTTCAAAGAAAGAAGAACTGACTGTAAAGTATATGAAGGTCTATTTAATTTTTTATGTGAGAGGTATATAGAGATTTTTGATGACAGAAGGGCTTGTTTTTCCTTTTCCCGTCACTTGTGGGTCTCTTAAAGCTATCACTTTCATGGTTTTCTAAAGAATTTTGCCTACCTTAATTTGATCTTGAATTTTTGGTAACACAAATCCTTATCAAAGATAATTGGTTGACATGAAACATGTCAGTTTTTAGAATGTAAACAAGCTTCTATTGGTGATACTCACGTGTCTCGATACATCATTGGTAATGTAGAAAAGAAAGTTCTAGAAAAAGTGTCCCCTCCAATTATATATGTTCAATTTCCAGAAAATAATTATAATACTAAAAGGTAAGTAATAGGTATGAAAAGAAGATTTAACTTTCATCTCTTATTAAGTTTCTCAGATAATAAAAAGACTTTTTTGGACAAAAGCTGAGATCTCCAAGCTTCTATCCCAGTCAAGCAAAGTTCTTGAAAAGATTTCTTTATTCTGGTCAGACAAACTCTTCCATAATATGGCACTAGCTTCACTAGTGATAAGCAAATCCATACATCGGCAGAAGGATAAGTTCCTTAAACATTTTTCTTGAAGTCACTTTCAGGAATGGCTAAGTTTCTAAAACATTATGAAGCTTAAAGAATATCTTATCAGGCAAATCCCTTTTGAAAAAAAACTGTGAAATGGAGCAAAAACCTTTTGGAAAGCTTTGATTTACATTCACCTTTCTCTTTTTCCTAATGTCAACTTTAGCAATTCATCATTTTTTGGGATAATCAACAGTTATAAACTGTTGGCAATGACCTTGGTTGACTTAAAAGCACTATTGCCAAGCTATTAGGAAAGTGAAATATTATTCCCTAAATCTGACTTAGAGTATCTAGTTTAGACTTAGTTTTGTTTAATCCAAATTAACTTAGTAGACTTCTCATATTTTTTAAGTAGTATAGTCTTTTAACTAATGATGTACAGTAACAAGTTAGTCATTTTGTGAAAGTCTATAAAATATTTAGGTATTTCTCAATATCTCAATAAAGACATGCTATTGCAACATAATTGAGTATTAAAAAAAAAAAAAAAAAAAGTTACATGTTATAACATATACAGTATATATATATATATTTTTAAAGATAATATGAATAATGACTGACAATGTATCAAATAACTTATCATTTATTAAATTACTGGAAGAATGAAGAAATTTGCAAACAATTTCTTTTAGTGCAGAAGAGAACTAGTTTTGATGTCTTGTATATTGCATTAATATTAGAATCCAAATAACTTTGAGTATACTTTCAAATAAATTGTAGAAGGTAAATTTTTTATAAATAGGTTATTTTATTTTTTTATCTGTAACTAACTTATGTATATATAGTTGTGTAAGCTTATTATAAAAATATGATTATTATCTTAGCAATGTGAAAAATTAAACATAACTTGCAAGTTTCTAGAAATGGAAACTTTGAAACTAATTTTGGATGTAGAAACACACTAGAATTCAACATATGAAATGATGACCCATGTTATACAGTTAAAAGCAGTAAGTTTAATTTGTTTTTATTGATATTTATTTTAATTTTAATTTTAAAAATTTTATATATAGGCAATAGAGTATATTATGATGTCAAACCAGAAACTAAAACAATATATATTAACTGATAATGATTGAAATATATTTGGACAGATTGTAGAATTGCTTAGGCAATTTAAAGAAACAACAAAAATAATTTTAGCTTTAAACTATCTGACACTTTTCTCAATTATTCCTAAATATAATACATTAATTGACCATTTAGAAGATATTTGTAGTAAAAAAAAAGTCGATAAAACAATAAAAAAAGTAGCTATTGCTTGTTTAGAAAAATTTAAAAAGTACTATAACAAGACTAATAAAGTAAACTTGCTAACAGTTATTTTGGATCCAAGGTTTAAAATTGGATATTATTAAATGAACAAGTGGGAAGAAATAATTAATGAAATTAAAGAAAGGTAAGTATATTTTTATATTTTATTAAATACATAAATAAATATTAAGTATGTTACAATTTTAAAGTTTTTTAGAAGCTTTTCAAAAATACAAGAAGTGTGGCATAGAAAATATTGCATTAGGCAGTGGTAAAGATATTTAAGAGATAGTTGGTTCGAAGCTGTTTAAGCAATGTCATGTAAAAAAACCAGATGAATTATAGCTATATTTTTCTCTTTCAAATATATGTGATGAAATTGATATATTAGAATGGTGAAAAATGCATGAACATCAATTTCTATATTTGACACTCATAGTATGTGATTATTTGGTAGCACCTGCAACAAGTGTTTCATCAAAACAAGTCTTTTTAGCAAGCAAAAATTTAATAATGGACAAAAAAAATCAACTATTAGGCAAAACAATTAGGGCATGCATATGCTTGAGGTTATGGTGGAAAGGGTCTTTGGCAAGAAATGCTGGTAATTTGTTTTAAAAATTTTTTTTTTTATATTGTTTTAATGTATTGTCAGAACTATATTTATTGTTTAAACTTTTTTTAAAGTAAAAAAAAAATTTTAACAAAGCAAGCAGCCTGTATGTTGTAATACTTATATAACAATACTGCTATAGTATCGAATATAATACTTGTGTAGGCCAATTGATGCAAGTTGCTGTAATTGTTTGGGTAGATAGCAATTGTTAAAAATTGATCGAAGTAAGAGTAATCTATAGTAGAAAAACATAATTAGACAATAAATAAAAAAAAACTTTTTCTGATTTTTTTGTTGATTTTTTATTTTGCTGCCTATTACTTTTAACACTTTACCATCCCTGCTGTCAGATATCTTGCCAGGAATTTTTTTGTTATCTGCAAGTGTTTTTTTCTATTTCTTGCTAGTTTTCAAAAATGTATTCACCTCTTTATATATTGGCTAAATGATCTTTTTTATTTAAATATATATAGCTGCCTGCCACCACATAACTATAATCAAAGATATATTTTTATTACTAGCTAATATTTTTACAGCTGTTATATTAACTGTCTTTTCTTTTACTGCAGCTGTATACTTGATTCTTTTTTTTTCGACTAAATAAACTGGCATCTTTTTCAACTACTTTAACTGGTATTTTTTATCGACTAAATAACTTGACATCTCAATTATCAACCAAACCTTTATATCAATTCCCTATTCCCACCATATTTATAGTTAAGTAAGTACAAGACATTGATATTTTGTTACTACTGCACCTTATATTTATTTCTAAAACACTGGTATAGGCAATATGATGTATATCTCAAAAAAAACAGAAACAGATTGAAGCTAATGGTGAGTAAATTGATTATAGGGAGGAACAAAAACCAAATAGTCTTTTACCTAGCAAGTCTATAAAGTTGCTTCCAGTGGAAAACCCTGAACTAATACTTGTAAACTGGTCTTTGTAAAAGTGCAACTAGCTACTATCAATAAAGTTTGATATTGCCTCCAGTAGAAAATTCTGGACTAATATATTAAATTTTGTCAACAAAATGCTAGACAAGCTTAAATCTGTTATATTGCTACTACTATCTTCAGTGGGAAACTCTAGACTAAAGCAGAATTCTCGAAAATATTTAAGCAAGCATTTGTGAATTGCAAGTTGGATTGTTGACAATTTAACTTGCAGCTAAGCTTTCAGTTTCCTGTTATACTGACAAGTTGTATATATATATGTATAGCTAATACTTATTTTTTAAATATATATAGAAATTTATACTGCTGCTCTGCATTTTTTTATATTATTGAAAAATAATAACCCTAAGGAGTATGTTGCCTACTTGCAAAGTCCTTCCACTAAATTAATAAGTGTTTGCCTGGCTGTATTTGATTCTAATATTGATTCTTTTTCAAATATAAATTGTATATCGAAGTATATGTACTTGCTATATATATTTTATTAATGCTAATAAAAAAATAGAAAAATTGATAGAGAGAATTTGTGAGGTTTATGAGATTTTGCCATGCCAATGATGTAGAAACTGCAGCTGCTTTGAAAGTAAACATCAACAACTTGAAAAAAAATAAAATAAAAACACATAAAAATTTTATAAGTTCAAATAGTTTTAATAATAAAAAACCAAGTTAACATCTTATATTTCAGGTAAGGAAGAATCTGATAACACAAAAACACTTTGCCAATGTCCACAAAATAAAAACAATATTTATTGAGCCCCTGCCTAGATATAATAAAAAAAAAATCAAAGAAAAGTGGATGTATAAAAAAGTAAATTCGTTACCTTTACATATACAAGCCATCGATACTATCTCCTGCTTGCCGAATGTAATAAAAAAAAATAAGGAAATTATAATTCGTGACAAAGATTCAAGCAAGGTGATGCTTGCTATATATCGTAATAAGATTGGATCTGAAGTTTTAACTATCATGCAAGATACAGTACTGGAAATGTTCCAACTACGAAGAAGGGTTGCCCAATCTGATGATATATCGAAACTTAATCAAGGAGTATTGGCAGCTGCTGGGTATATAAATTTTATATATGTTTAATTTTATACTTGAACAATATTGACAACAAGTTTTAGATATTTGTCGACAAGAGAAAGTGGAATTTTTATGCATATTTTCAATATATCAAAAGAGTTATGAGAAACAAGCCAGCAGTTCCTGTATGAAGAAAAAATTGTCATGATGAACAGCCTTTTGCTTAACTATGTAATAGATATTTTTTCTGCTGATGTGACTTCGAGTATACAGCAAAAAATTGCTAAGCATGGGCTTTTAAGATTAGATAAAAACAAGTATAGAGCAGTCAAAAAAGGTATCTCAGTTTTTTATGATAAAAAAAAAATCAAACTTAATTATTCCTTGGAACTCTGTGAAGCATATACATCCTGAAGGTATAGTAAATTTGTCCATACTGATGCAAATTTCCTGAATTATGCAATTGCAACTAGCTACCTGAGAGAAATTCATTCTGAAAGTGATCCAGAATTTACTTGCCGAGAAGAGAATTTCGATGGAGGCAACTTCTATATGATTAAATAAAGAATAAAAGTAGAGATAATAGGTATTTTTATAAAAATGATAAAAAAGTTTGGAATATAAAATATTAAGTTTTTATTTAAATTTTTATACAAGGCAACACACTTTTTTGCTGATTAGAAAAAGAGTTACATGGCACAACTGTTTTGCCAAAGGAAAATGTAACTAGTGGTTTATTCCAAAACCTGGCAAAAAAAAATAGTAACAGTAATTAAAAAATAGAAAGAAAGTATCAAAAAAGAAAAACATATGAAGTATCAGCAAGAGCAATTGCAATAAGATCCCCCTGCTTTGCTAGTACTGGAGGAATCAATAAAAAAAAACCAAAACAGTAGCAGTACTGCAAAAAATTTAAATTATATAGGTATATATTTTAATTTAAAAGAAAATGATTGTAAATAGTAATAAATTATAAATATTAAAAATGTAATCTATTAACTAAATATTTATAAATAAAATCTAAAGATGGCAAGTAAACATTAGATAGGAAAAAATGAATAAAAAAAAAAAAACCCATAATTAAAAAAAAATATTTGATTAACCAAATGGATACAGATCAAATAAAATAAATCCATTCAGATATGGATTAGATTAAATAAAAACTGATTCAATCAGATTCAGATCAGATTTATCTAAAATCTGATCCGATTCAATCTGTTGTGATCTCTAACTTGAGGTTGAAGATTTTTAAATCTCATATTCTTCTGGTGAACTTTCTTATATTGAGATATGGTACTATGTATATTTCTTCTATTTCTCTTTGTATAATACAGTTATCATTTAATATTGTGCCTTCCAAACATCCCAGGTATTTTTGTATATTGATCTTCTAATCAT
Source organism: Acaulospora colombiana (assembly GCA_910592055.1). Classification (NCBI taxonomy): domain Eukaryota; kingdom Fungi; phylum Glomeromycota; class Glomeromycetes; order Diversisporales; family Acaulosporaceae; genus Acaulospora; species Acaulospora colombiana. The sequence goes on along the minus strand of CAJVPT010000828.1, from coordinate 16,556 downwards.
TGTTGATGCTATGACTGATAAAATTCTCCACTATCACAATATTTTTCTTTTTTTCTTGTCTTAATTTTCCTTAAGTTATTTGATTTCTTTTGTTTGTTATAACTATCCACAATTTTTTTTATTTGTCTTGATTAGAATATATTTTTAAGTATTCTGGTTCCTATTTTATATAATTTTCTTTTCTGGATCTTATAAGCTGCTTTAAATATTCTCCTGAAAGATTTTTAATTATAATTTGAAACCATTCTAGTATAAGTCCTTTACTTATATCTTGTAGAAGCTAAAGCATTTGTCAGTCTCTTATTTTTTTGATTTTTTGATTGATCAGCTAATCCAAGTATATTAGTTTATTGTTTTTAAGTAATATTATGACTTTTTTATATTTTTCTGATACAAAATATACTTCAATTCAAATATTTTCTCTTTTCCATTCAAAGTTATCTTGCGATTTCCCATTATGAAATATTATTCCCATATCTTTAGCAATTTTGGTCACCTGGAATAAGAAATTATCTTTGTCTGTTAGATAACTTAAAAATTTGTAGGTTAATAAATTGAGTGGTTTCTAATTTTTTATTTGTACTTGTTTAAGTTTAATAATTGTTATGATTTCTGTTGGTCCAAGATCATTTAGTCTATTGCAAAATCCTATTACTTGGTTTTCTCTTTGTAACATCCAAATACTTTTTAAGTTATGGATCTTTGAATAGTAAATTATATTGTTATGCATTTATTTGCATAAACTACTCTTATTCTTGAAAAGTTTTCTATATGCTATTATTAAGGTGTTGCATATTTTCCAGAACAATATGCTATATTGTATTCTAAATTCTATCCTAGGTATTAATACTCTATTCAGAATGTAGAAAACTTATTGTCTATTACCTTTTTATGTTTGAGGGATGTTGACTTTTTTAAGCACTTGTTCTTTAAGCTTGATTGCAGTTTTTTGGTTACTTATCCAGATTCCTAAAAATCTAGTCTGTTCTATTCTATTGAGCACTTTAACTATTTCTTCTTCAATACCATCTTCATCTCTTCTAAATAGCAATTAGGATTGTTAATAATGATCAAGACTGATTTGTTGCCATTTATTTGAGAATCATTGACCATGTAAAAAATTCTTGCAGTTTTCAAAATCTTTTTTATATCCTTCTTAGATTTTTCTATGTATATTATGTTATCTATAAAGGCTATAACTGCATGCTTTAAATTTTAATCTTCTTGTGATCTATTTTTTAAGAACAGGATTCCATGTAATTGATATTTTGTACATTCTTTGTATATTGTTTTGTATTTTGCATAGAATAAGATTGTAAAAAAATTTTTATAGTAGAGGTAAGATAGTTTTTTTTTGATTAATTCTATCTCCAGCTACTATTGATTCTATAAAATTATTTTTAAATATAACCTAGAATTCTCTATTTTGAAAAAGGTTTATAATGATCTTTATGAAATCTTTTGAAGCTTTGATTCTTTCCATTGCTTTTACTAGCATATCTAGATTAATTGTATTATATGTTTTTGCAGTATCTTAAAAAAGTATATACAGTTCCCTTTTGTTTTCTCTGGCATCTTTATAGATATTGTTGAGAATTTGAATTGGTTTTACTATACTTTCTCCTGGCAGCCCTGTATAGTTCAGTCCTTTGAGAATATTATTGTTTTATAAATATTCATATTCTGTTGATAAGAATTTTGGTAAAATATTTTCTTGTAACCTCTAATAGAATGATAGGTCTAGTATTTAAGAGTTCATAGCTCCAAGATTGGGGGGTTTCACTATAGAAAATATATAACTCTGTTTTCAATATTTCAGAATGACTTTCCATTTTAATAAGTTATTCAACATTCTTTTCAAGAAATCTTTTCTTTCTTGGCTCAACTTTTTTAGCATTTTATAACTAATTTGAGATTTTCTTAAAGCTTTGTTATTGAGAAGTGCTCTTGATGTTTTATCTTATTCTTCTTATGAGACTGACTCAAATAGTTCATTATATTAAGATATTGAATATATTTTCTTGATTTATATTCTTCTTTTCAATCTTTTAATAGACTATCATAACTAGCTCTTTTTTTTTTTGAAGGTTTCACAGTGATACCATCTTATTTTCTTTTTATTTTTATCTTTTTGAGTTGTAATGTATTCATCATCACCTTGCTTGATCTTAATTCTATCTAGTACTATTTTACTTCTAGTTCAGTTGATTAGAGAGCTGCCCATTTGTCTCTGATTGTTTCTCAAGTTATCATATCTCTATTATAGAATAGTTTTAATACCATCTCTTGTTTTTTTCACTTCCAATTTTTGACATATAAATTTAAAACCTTTTATAGTATCTTGGATATCTTTTTTCAAAGATTTTTATAATATATTAGAGATACTGTATTGGATATAATAGTTCTCAATCTGATAACTTGGATTGTGAATATTATTATGCTTTCATATAGCTAAAGATGGGTCTCTAAAGGAAGAGGTAGGGACAAAAGTCAAATGTCCCTTACTAGATAAGTTTAAAATTTTTAAATTAATAATTATTAAAAAACTATCCACAATTGTTTTTTATTATCCAAATCATTGATTTATAGCATTTCTTGATTTTTGTTTCTATTAAAGTGAAGAGCTATGAATTTGGTTCCTCAAAAAGAGACATAAGTGGTCTGCAAAATTTTATATATTAAATACTTTAGGAATCCATCATTATCTATAGCTAAGTTAAGGACCTGTAGCTTATTTATTTCTTTTAATGTCTCTACCTTATTGTAAAATCTTTTAAGTTGTAGGGTTTTTCTATAACTGATAAATTCAGTATTATACTTATAATACTTTTTTTCTAATTGAAATATTTTCTTTGTTGCTAGCTTGTTAAAGGCTGCTTTATATAACAATTTCTTGAAGATTTTCTACAGTTTGTTTGCCTAATCCTTTCTTTCATCTAAATTGAATTCTTTTTATAGCAACGGTTCTAGTGATGTTTTAAATTTATAGTCTACACTTTTGCAAAATGCTTGTCATTGTAATAAAAATATATTCTTTATATCAATTCTTCTTGATATACTTGTGAAAGGTTTTATGATTCTACTTTTTGTGAAGAGATCTTTGTTATGTAGAGTTATTAAAAGCATGGTATAACTATTGCCTATAATATTTTCCATATTTTGATTATCAAATCAGAGTAGTGAAAAACTTGTTAAACTATAAGAAATTCAAATATAGCCTATTCTACACTGCTTGTTAGGTATCTTTTTGTTGAAGTTTTTTCTTTGCCTTCCTATATGACTTGTATATCTATAAAGTTTTATTCATTAAGAAAGTTGAATAGTGGGATTTCATGTCATCACGATGATCTGAAGCTTGTTATTGAGAAGAACTTTCTATATTCTAATGGATTGTAGGCCACATTAAAATCTTCCATTACTATTATGTAAAAGCCTTGTCTATATATTTTTTTAATAAGGCTGGTTATCTTATTCTGTACCATTTTACATCTTGGTTTTTCTGAAGGAATATAGATCTGTATAATATAAATCTTGTTTTTTTTCATAAGTATATTGATAAAAATAATATATCCTTCTTCTTTTTCTATTAATATAATTTTTTTTTCTGAACTTTTCTGATTAAGAAATTGACTTATATCCCAAATAGTATATTTTTGTTAGTACTATAAAAGTATTCGTAGTCTTTCTGATTGTTAAATGTCCATTATACATTAACTTGTGTCAATTTTGTTTCACATAATCTCAGTATGCCTATTTCTTGTTCTAATATCTCTTTTAATTAGATTTTGTTACTTTGTTTTATCTATAATTCCTCTAATATTATGTGCACCTATTCTGATTACTTTTTTATTTATCTTATCCTCTTTTTTGGTTTTTTTTATTAATTTATGTCTACTATTTTTAAAAAAATTTTTCCATTTTTTTTATAGAAATATTGTGATATTTATATTCTCCTTTTCTTCTATTCTGTTACTACTTTTTAAAGTTTGTTTATTACTCATATTTGTGATTTTTGATAAGGAAGCAGTGGGTTGTTACTCCTCTTGATTGCTATTAAGGACTGATGTATTTTAGAAACAATTTGCTTCTTTATTATTGAGTCTCAATCTTTTGAAGACTGTTCCTCTAGAATATTTATTCTAATATTTGGTTTTTTTAGGTTAGCTAGAATACTTATTAAAGAATCTTGTATGCTTTCTATTTTGGATCTTATGTTATCTTTAGAAAATCTATGTCTATAGTTTCATTGATTTCTAATTGGTTCTCTATTACTTCTTGTTATAAGATATTCTTCTTTTTTGTTTCTTTTATATCTTATTCTATTATTGCTTTGTTGTTTGATCTGTCTCAAATTCCTGAAACTATGAAAACTTGCTAAAGTAAAAATAGATTCTGTTGATTCATTATTTGATTGTAAATCAGGTATTGATTTATTGTTTACTTCTATATTTCTGGATTTAAATCTTGTATTTATATTTTTATCTTTAGAATTCTGTCTTTCTGTTTTAGATATATATTTAATATTTTATAAAAAGTGATGTCCCTACAAGAAAATATATTATTTGCATACCTTATCTCTTTCTTTTTTTGTTTTAAAGCAAACCACTGTAAAGTTATACTTCTTAAGTATATAGAAATCTTTGGATGTGTAGTATATCTTAGCTTGTGTACTATTTAATGCTCTAGTTATTAAATTGATATAGGTTTTGTTAGTACCTAAGTATCTTGCTGAGTTGTTATTTCTCTCAATTAATATTTGATTGATTTTATTGTCATTAGGTTCAGACTTAGAAAATATAACTTTTAACATTTCTGTATTAATTGGAGTTATTCAAATTGCTTCAGGGTTTAGATTGAGATATTTATGCTATTTGATATAGGCTTTTACTCATGACTTTGTATTTATCTCATAGATATGAATATTTTAAACTTCTCTATATCTTTTTAGATGTGCCTTTATAAGGTTTTTATTATTTTTCTAATCCATGTCTACTAAATATACATATCAAATGGTAGTGTTTTTTTTGATTTTAGATTCTTGAAAGACTTTTTTATCTAGGTTTCTTTCTGTCCTTTATTTCATCAAGGGTATTATATTTTGGATGACAAAATTGTCTTCCTTTTGGTTAACTTCTTTTATACATCTTATAATATCTTCTTTCTCTTGTATCTAAAAAACTAGCCACTCGTTTTTATTGATAAACTCTTTTCACAACAGGTTTCTTTCTTTTTGTAGAAGTATAAAAGTGTTTCTTAGGTATGCTTTAGTTTCATTTTCAGCTTCTCCTAGAATATTGGCTATCATTGTACTTAATCTATAAGTTTCTTTTTTTTTTATGAAGTAAGAATTCATTGATAATACCATGTCTCTATTCTTAGTAGTATAGAAGTCATATTCACTAATGCATTATTTTTTTACCATTTCTTAGAGTTTTTGTGATTTCAATTCTTGCATCTTCTATATATATATTATTATTACTTTATTGTTTATTGTTGATTCATTATCTATTTGATTGATAATTTTCATTGATTGTTACTCTAATTTATATTGACTTTAGGATTCTTGATAATTTTTATGAACTTATCTTTTATATAGGATTATAGAAGATCTTCTTTAATCTCTTTGTCTTGTTGCCAAAGATATATAATATGTTGAGTTAGGATTTATTCCTTATGGAAGATTGTCACATTGACTCCTAATATTTTAGTTATAATACTATCTAATATAGAATATGTTTCTGATAATAAGGCTACTAATCCACAGGACTTATTATTTCTTTGTTTTGTAGTTGTTATGAGGTCTATAGAGTAGAGTGTTCATTATGTTTTATTGAAAAATTGATTAAAGTATTTACTATATTCTCTTTTCTTTTATTGACTATCTATAATATAAGTTATACTTTATTCATATTTGTTACTGGTAATATGGAAAATCTTGTTGTATTGTTTTAATATATTTATTTATCTATATTTAAAATCCTATTCAAACTTTGCAAGTTGTTATTGTATTTGTATTTATGTAAAATATCGATTAATTTGTTTAGATTACAAGTTATATATGATATGTGTGTTTTGTTTATTACTTTTATATATATACTTGTTTTGCTTGTTTACTTTTATGTGTTTGTATTTGTATAATAAAGTGGGGGATAAATATATTGTTTGTATATATATATATATTTAGACTGGATTATCTTGTTCTTAGAAAGTTTTGATGTTTTTCTAGGCCTTTGAATAATTAAAGTAACTTGATTTATCAAGTAAACTTAGTTGCTTTTTGGGTTCCTTGCAGTATCAATAAAGGTGTTAACCTGTATTGGCTTGGCTGTAAGCTGTGTAAAGTTGATATTTGCTCTCTTTTTCTGACTGTAAATCAGTTTACAAATCTTTTTTCTTTCTCCTAAAAATTTTTAAGAAAAATAAGTAAAAGAAAATTAGTAAAACAATGTATACCTTTTTCCTTAGTATTTCTAAATAGCTTGTTGTATATATATTAAAAAGGCTTGGTAACTTGGTTTAAAGGATATGTTGTTTTCACTTATGTATTTGAACAAGTTCACTTTTTTAAAAAAATTATCAAAAAAAGAAATTTTTGAGAAAAAAGAAGATTAGTGAAAAGAGTTTGTTTTATAATAGTATCAAAATATATACAATAGCCCATGATTACATGTGTATATGATAAAATATAATAATTCTTTTTTCACATATTTTTGTTTGATTAGTTTAATTATTATTACTAATATTTTATAAACCTTATTTAATGAATTTTATTTTAAAATTTGACATATTAATATTTGCCAAATCTTGACAAAATTCATTAAAATTTGATAATCTACATTTGAAAAATATTTTTATAGAATGATGGTTACATATATTATAAAAAAATTTTTTTATTTATCAGCAATAAAGATCAAAAAATCCTTTACTATTATTTATTTTTTTCAAAATTTAATTAACATTTGATAATACTTAAAATATTTTTATTATTGATTATATTTCATTTAATACATTATTTATTAGTATTCCTTCTTCAATCTATATTTGTTTAACAAGTTATTTACCAATATCTAAGAAAAGATATTGTATAAAATAAATAATTAAATATTGAATTGGATCAAAATAAAATAGATAAAAAATTTTAAACCATCTAATATAATTCTTACTGACAAAATATTTTTGTATTATATTTGAGTTATAATATCTCTATTAAATAAAATTTTATTTATGTATTGTTGAATTTTTAATATAAATTATTTGTTTATATTCCCATATCATCAAAATTATAAAAATTATTTTATAATTGATATTCTTCTTGCAATGATGGCATAATACTAGTGTCAAAATATATTCATGTACTTTTTATGCCATAAAAATATTATATGAAATTAAAATTATAACTATCTGAATTGTTTTTTTCTCTTTATTTTTAGTAGTTAAATTAAATTTTATTTCTTGTTATAATTGTATCAATTTATCAACAATTAATTATTTATTTGATGTAAACTTGATCATTAGAACCCAATAATATATCAAGAACCAATATATTTTTATACTTAAATTATATTTTGTATAACAAATTTGTGATAGTTACATATATAACTTCAGTATTATATACTTTATTATCAAATAATTGAAACCAATCAATATTTAGTATCAATTTTAAATATAAATTAATTATCTCTTTACTAAAAAATAATTCTAAATTTTTATCTTTAAAAGTTTTTTAAATATTATTATCATAGATATTGCATAGAAGTTTGTCAATACTTGATCAATTTATTTAATGCTAAAGATTAGATTCCAAATTCAAATTTTGATACATTTGTGACAATTGATATTAAATAGTAGAATATAGAAAAACTAAATTAAATCAATTAATTATATTTTTATTTAATAATTCTAATTACATAAATAATAAAGAATTGTAAGTTTTTCTTTATTTTATTGTTGAATTAGAAAATTTAATATAAATATATTTTATAATCAATAGTTAATTGTTTTTTTAAAAATTAAGCAAATTATCTTGTCTATACAATTTGTGATAACTTTAACAAATATATTACAAAACTAACAAATTGATTTGGTAATTCAAGTATATTATTGATAATATACAAAAATTCATAAAAGGGTTCAAATTATTTATCATTAATTTCAATTAGCACTAATTTTATAAATTTTAGTAATATATTTATTGTACTATTTGATAAATTAAATTAAATTCTATAGTTTATAATTTATAACAAAATTTATATAAAATGATTATCTAAAAATTTGCTAGAATTTGAAGAAAATTCATATTTTGAAGTTGAATAATCTTTAAATATATTATCTATTTTTTTATCATTATCAACTTCAAATTTGTCATTTTTTATTATTCAATCTTAGATTTTATTGATTGTTACTTAGTGACATAATTCAACTTGATGAAATATAAATTTTTCATTTACTGAATTTTTGCTTTTTTTTTTTGTTTTTTAATATCTATGTGAAAATTCTGTTCATGGGTCAAATACTGCTTAAATATTATAATTCACATAATATCATTTATACAGTATATACAATGACTATCTATCTTTTATAGAGAATATTTTTTGATATTTGATTTTTAAAAATCTAATATCTATTTCTTCTTTATTGTGTATCCGTTTGATTAATGCCATTATCTATTGTAATTGGATTGGATAACTCTGTGTAAAAAATTATTTATGTATTTGTTCTTGAAAAGATCTGTTAATTATTGAGAAGTACTGTATACTGTATATGTACTGTATATTTGTCAACTTACAGTATTGTAAGGTCAGATCAATCAAACAACTTTGCAAATAAATTACAAACGAAACAAATGTTTTTTATATACAGAAACGGTTAAGTTTATTAAAATTTTTAGCATTTCCAAGTTCTGTGTAATAAACGAATTTTTGGATGCGCACGGAACGCGCGAGATAGTATCAGAAGTTCGAAAATGCAAGATATTCTTTAATGCGGGGGGGTTTTTTTTTTTTGAATAGGGCAGAAAAGTTTATTATATTACTTTGAGGGGGCCGGAAGGAATTGAAGGCGTTGCTCATAGAATGAGATAATCTGTTTCAAAGGGTATTCAGGATCAACGAATAATGAAAAGGTTTTAATTAAGAAAGGTAACATACAAGTTTGTTGAACATACTTTCTGAGGACATTTCAAATTCGCGACAGTTGAGTCGTGCGCAGTTTTTTGGCCATTTTTCCTTGTGCGTTTCGAAAAAAAAAAAAGAAAAAAAAAAAAAACAAAAGGGCGTAATTAGTAAGAATGCTAAATTCCGATTAAACCTCATAAAGTCCGAAGATTAATCTCCGGTTACCAGGTTAGAAATATGACCAGACAATTGGTAGTTTCCTCACGTATCACATAATCCACACTCTCCACGTAATCCTCCCAGGAATCTCTTTCTTCCAAAGCGCCAATCCTCTTGTTCCTGTGGTCAGATATGCCATTTTGCAAGGTGCTATGAAATCTGCTCAAATATCCATCGTCATTACTGTAGTTTTTAGAATTAGTGAAAGTTTTGTCGTTCCTTTTTGGTGGTCTTCCACGGCGTCTCTTAACAACATTGGCATTTCTATCGTTACCGGTGTCAGCCTCTTTATTGTTGTATCCGTTAACGCTAGCAAAAGTATGACCGCCAAGTTGATTGTTTTGCACACGATCGTCTCCTTGACCTTCCGATTTGACGTCGCCGTCGACGCCGTTCATGATGACATCATGATTTCCGTGATTGTGACATCCTACATGACTCTTAAAGCTTTCTGAAATAAAGGCGTCTTCGGAATCGCTACAGGAATAGAAATTTTCGTTGTTCGTGACAAGATTGTTGAGTTCTTGGTTCTGTGATCTGCCGGGTTCCGCGAACGGTGATATATCGTCGGTGGCATAAGCCATGCCACTGTTCCCGTCCCAGTATTCTTGAATCATATCCGTTGCGAAACTAAAATTCGGATTAAAATAGGCCTAATGGGATTGGGGGATTGGGAAAAGAATTTCATGATACATACATGTTCGCTTCATCCTCCCAAGAACTTTCCTCGTCGGAGTAGCCTTTCCATTTAAGGAGGTATTGATGACCACCCTACCGAAGAGAAAACGCGTTCTGCACAGTTAGTTTTGTCACATGGTTTCTATTAATAACGCTTCCACGAAATTTTTTTTTTTTTTTTTACATTTTCTCCAATCCTATGATTGATGATCCTTTCTACAACGTACTCGTCTTCTAACAAATCCATTCCCCCAACTAGCTCCGTGATTTCTTGGGAGAAAACTTCATCGTCACTATTCACCGAGGTCTGCGATGGTGCCATTTTTTCCGACATTTTTATGTATCAAGTTTTTTTCGGGTAGATTGGTTACTTATTTATTTGAATTTTAACAATGTTTGCAAAAAAAGAGTGCGTGTTGATCAATGACTTCGATTTTTGCAATGACACGCAATAAAAAAGGAGCTTCGCGTAAGGTCATGTCGGATGCGTGAGTTATGTGAAATTGTCATGATGCATTTTGACTTCAAAGTTTAACCAAACAACATTAAACAATGACAAATGACAAGCGAGCAAGACTAAAATCGGAACAAATCATTACAATAGTGCTAAAGTTTTAATCGCACGGTTGAGAAATTCAATCTGACTTTTAAAAATATCACGATCGGTCACCATATGAGAATCGAGTCATACATATAGAACAAAATTGCTTGTGACGCGTCGAATCAAAAGAGAAACGAGTGAATAGAAAATTTAAGAGCAGAGGACACCATCATTTCAAGGATCACGTATAGCATGATTGGGTGACCGCATTTTTGTCATGAAATCTTTGTTTCCAGAGATCTAATTGATAAGTCATGTGATTCATATCTAGATTATCGTAGCGCTGACAAATCCGTAGAACTTTGACCCTTCAAAAAAAAAAAAAACATATATATATATACAGTATATATACATATATATATAGCAATAATGGAGTATTCGTTGATATTCGCGACTTTGTTGATCATCTTGCTTCTCAACACTACCGTCGTCTACTATATAGTCAAATACCGAAAGGAGTCAAAGCTTGACTCGGGCACGATACGAGGAAGAAAAATATTATTGTTAACGGCTCACCCGGATGATGAATGTATGTTTTTTGGACCAAGTCTGTTAGAGTTGGTGCCAGAGAATCAAGTTCACGTGTTATGCTTGTCGGTTGGTAAGTTCGACGACTCTTTTGGGAACTAACGACTCGGAACGATACTTCCCTATAAGCGATAACAAAAGTTGCTATTAATTTGTGGGTAATGAAGGAAACGAATCAGGATTAGGCGAAATTCGAAAGAAAGAACTGGAAGCTAGTTGCGCCTCACTTGGAATCGATATTGAAAATGTTTCTAGTCTGGATCATCGGTGAGCTCTTTCGATATTTATTAATAATTTTTGCTCTTCTGTCATTATTATTTCTATGTCATTCTTTTTTTTTTTTAAAAAAAAAAAAAGATTATTGCAAGATGGACCGATGAACACTTGGGATTCGAAAGTGATATTCACGATTTTGGATGATTATGTGAATAAGAATGATATTGATATGGCAAGTAGATTAGGATCAGTGCTTTCATTCGGCGGACTACCTGAATGATAAACCTCGATCGATCGACCTCCTTATACCTAGATAATAACTTTCGATGAAAAAGGAATCTCGGGCCATTCAAATCACATTTCCACATTCTACGGGGCGAAGTAAAGAAATCTTTAATGTCTCTGTTTTCCAGGCTCCTATTTCCTCTAATGATCCATGTTTATCACTTACAGACATTTCTCAAGCACCGTCAGAAACACCACACAGATCCCATTGTACAAACTCACCACCGTGAATATAATCAGAAAATACATCTCCATTATTGATCTGCTTCAAACGTACCTAACTCATTATTACAAAAGTCGTGTTGTGGGGACCCAAATTTACGCATTAGATCAGTTATCGGTCAAATCTCAAGTACCGAGTGATCAAGCACAGTTCCCGATCTCTTTGATTTTTGTGTCGTCATTTCGACAATTCATCAAAGCGAGGAATTCCATGAGATGTCACGAAAGTCAATTAGTTTGGTTTAGATATTTGTACATATTATTTTCCAGATACATGGTTATTAATGTGCTAGACAGGGAGTCAATTCAGTGACTTTATTGAACTCTTGCGTGCCTAGTTTCTCGGTGTACATACTGTGTGTGTCATTTAAGCTCAATTTCAAATTCAGAAATTTTTGTGTAAAAGAAATTTCTTTAAGGCATGCAAAAGTACACACGATAAAATTTCTTCGGTGACGCAACTAAAATTACTATATATGGTGATGCTTGATCATAATGATCTTCCGGTGATACGAAATGCCTCCTGTCATTCCTTTTGAAAGGATTCTTTATTATCCCTAGTGCTTGTTGTTTACTATTTATTTACTGTTGTCAAAAAAAAAAAAAAAAAAATACATCAGACCACTCGTTACTCAAGAAACGCGTAACGTTTACACAAAGACATGCTTATTATTTCAACGATTCATTTATTTATTTATTTTTTTTTTTTTTAAAAAAAAAAAAAGGTGGGGTGATAAGCGCAAACCAGATAACCTAATTAGGTATACATAAGGTAACGATTAAATTATCAGAATGATGACATAATATCAATCAAAATTTTCCAAAAGTGAAGAGGATCCACTATTTGTTGTATCAAACTGTTTTATGCCGAAATACCGACGTATTATTGTTATTATTATTCGACGGTGTGTACAAATAGTTCGACCGACCGCAAACTTTATAATTCCTTATATCGTATTGTTTGTTGTACGGTCGAACCTTCAAAATAAATGGAAACTAATTATTCATTATAGGACTTTTGGCGTGTACCTTTGTCTTCTCCGAGAAAAACGAGGGCGAGAGAGGGTGTCTCGTGATTGATGTGTTTTGATTTTATGTTGCAGTCATTTGTGCACCTGGCGTCCTCTTTGGTTAGACCAAATCTTATTTTTGATAGAGTCGCTGCAGCGGTAGAATTGTCTCGCGATTCGTTGACGCATGGATTCTCATCAATTTTCCTTTTTCTTTCTCAATGAGGTCAAAGCAGTTAATTAATTGTATTACGTATATAAACCTTCATACATATATTTAAGTATTATGTGACTTTCCTACATTGGTTAACGTCCCCTCGTTCACTTGTTTACCCTCGGTGCCTAAATTATACCCATTCCAAGTGCCACTCTTTATTTACACTATACGGAGAAAAAAAAAAAAAAAGAAAAAAAAAAAGGGGGAGAGTTCTTTTTTTTTTTTTTTTTTCCTGTTATTTAAAATTGTTGTATATGCACACATAGAAATGTATGGTATTTATTTACACACCGATGCTGCATTTTATACACTTCCCTGTTGTTCTAACACTGCGCTACCTGTCTATTCCGCCATACGTCAAATGGAGATTTCCATGTCGCTCATACGCCACGTCAAAGCACTTGAGAAACAGATTCCTGATAGAGTGTAGTGAATTCATCCTTTCTGGTGTTTTATTGTAAATAAAATGGATCATCTTTTTAAGGTGGCCCCAGGTCAAAGAGACATACGGTAATTAACATACAGGATTGATTACATGTTCGTTCATTTGTAGCGTAAGGCGAAGTAGCAATTCAAGCAATTTTGTGCAGAGTGACTTTCGTTATGTTTATGTGAAATTGTTGTGAACATCATCTCATTCACCACCAGCACCAGTCATCATTCAAATGAATAATTAATTGCAAAGAAAAAACTTTCGGGATGAATTTTATTAATTCCGATGTCGATCGTCACGGTGTTCATCACGTCACGTGTACAAAATGGGCATTTCCTTTCCAATCAGAAGGTACAGTAAATACAGTATGAGGGGACCCAAGAAACAAAAAAAACTTTTACCATCTTATCACCTCATTCTAAACCAATGATTCATCTGCTCGTCGACATCGATCGGGTATTTTTGTTCAACATTGACAAGCACAGCTTCTCAAATATTTACGAATTCGCATAATCTTATTAAGCAAATTTCCGCGATGCATTCGTGCTTATTAAGTCCAAGAATATTAAGGGTATCGCCAACACGTACTGTAGGTATTATGTTAAATTCTACGTGGTGTAATTAATATATTAATATACGATAACACCCCATGTGTCCCCGTGATCAAATTGGACCGTCGATTTAAAAAAATGTATCACAAGAAAGCAGTTAATTTACACGAGCCTATCCTTTTCATCCCTCAACCACGTATCCTATTTCACCCCCGCCTATCCTTCCATTCTTTTTTATCCTCATTCTCCCCGTTTGGTATTATAGAATTTGGCACACGCACACACACACATATATATATATACGTGTGTGTATATGCATATACTGTATATTATATATATATATATATATATTTTTTTTTTTTTTTTTTTTTTTTTTTTTTTTGATTCGCCTGCCTTCAACACAACACTGGTCTCTCAAGTAACAAAAGAATGACACGAGGATATATTGTAATATATCCGGTAGTATATTGTATGTATGTATGTGTGTATGGCATTCAATAATTATACACGTATGTTTCTTGCAAGGCGTAACTGAAGAACTGAACACGATATAAATTGGTGGTATACATTTATCCAAACATGTAAAAAGAACGAAACAAAGAATCGCTGAAATATAGATTTATTAATTTGATTGACACGTACAGGAAATGCTGTAAATTGATACACAGCGTAAATGAAAGAGAAAACTAGAATGGATGGGCGAACAATAAATTTCTATCACGAATCAGAAAAAAAACGAAACCTAATCTTTTTTTATTCTATCATATATATATTGTATATATACATATACATATGTACCGCTGTATACGTATAATGTTGTTTTTTTTTTTACGCCTTTTGTTGTTAGCTAATTTCCCCTACGTGACGGTTCATTGCCACCTTGACCTGAGGAGAACCTGAGTTTATCTGGTACACACGCTAAAATGTTCAGGTGTATGCACAAATGGGTCGAAGACTCGCAACAGATCCGACAAGACCGATGCAACACCGATGTAAACAATGACAGGGAGAAATTTGATGTTCATTTTCAAGACGGCAATTCAACCCGCCGTGTATGCATCATCTATTGGATCGCTCATCAAGGAAGAGTGAACGCTGTCGAATCCTCTTAATCGTTACCACGGTGATTACGTGAATGCATGTGTGGGCATTAATGATGCAAAAGGTGAATAAGGCAAGGTAACAATATCCAAAAACATCATCGTGGCATTGGGATTTAGGACAATTTATGAATGCATTTTTGGATTTCGGCGTCGATTATGAGGTGAATGCTAGAGTGTTCTACCATTTTCCTCAATTCAACGAACCCCCGAAAGGGTTCATGCGATTAATCTCAAACTCCCATGCGAACCTTCCTGGAATTTCATTATCGCATTATACGTTACAGAAGGAAAATGTGTCATGCACCAAAACTCGCTCAAGAAACCTTGAGACGAGTTATGCGCATCGCCAATTCACTTCAACTTGCCATCATTCTTCATCTTAAACGTATGCTATCTCGCGTGGCGTAAAATAAATGCATCGCGTTCTTCCGAGGTTCCTTCAAAGGCAAACCAATTGTGTGGGAATCGCGCAAACTGACAAGGCCTGATGTCCTTTCTCTTTACATTTACGCCACCTCCATTTCCATCGCACTTCTCACTAATGAAAAAAGGAGTGGTGAACAAGTAATGGTGCATTTCCGCATATGCGCTAACCAAAACAAATTTCTTGTTTATTTTCTGTTTGCCTCAAAATGTGCCGTCATGCAAACACAAAGCAAACTTAAAACTCAAACTCAAAACAATTCAGCGACAACTCGGAATCCTCTTTTTATTCGGATCCGCACCTTTCCAAAATAATACTTATTTGGCATGGATATTTACAATACACAACAATTCGGTGCCAGATAAATAAAACGGATTCGGCGGTGCTTCTTCCAAATTCATAAAGAACTATTTGAAGCCATCGCATATACAGTAATTTCTGGGATTGCCAATGTATGCACTTCCAACTTGCCATTATTATTATTGTTATTGATTTCGAATAATTGTTTCGAGAATTCGAGTTACAGTAAACATTTTAATTTGATTCATTTGGAATCCATTTAATCTATCCATTCAAATTTCGATTCCCACACTTAAAAAATTGATTTGGAATAAATAAAGTACAATCCAAGTTCTTCTCTAAATTGGAGATACTTTCTTTCTTAAATTATACAAATACATACGGCGAATAAACTGATACTCTTGTAAAACAGTTCTCCTGATTCAAATCGAACGACATTTAGTAAGATCAATGCAGACTCTATACATCTTAAACTAACCATTGTCATTGAGAAATCGTTTCTGTCATTATTTTGTGTTTATCGCTTTCTCAATGGTCAGCAATGTTGGATGTACCGTATCGACTTACAGTATGTTTTAATTGGGTGGCGGTGGTTGCGATTGATTGCCTTATGAACTTTCGCAACATGATTCCACCAATCCTTTTTTCATTAGTGA
>CAJVPT010000827.1:0-25399 GCA_910592055.1 Acaulospora colombiana | reverse complement strand
CCAATGATTAGTTCTGTGTTCTTTTCCATTGCTATCCAATGTGGTTCTGCTGTTTGTATATCTATTGTTGGTATATATTATTGGAAGCAGTTGATTTGTCCTTGTTGTTTGTCAGTCATCCATATCTTCAGGTTGTGTTGAAGTATAAAAAATCAAGATGGGGTAGAACCTGGTACTGATTTTTGATAGATTCTTATAATTTGACACCAGTATAGCATCTTTTCTCTCTTACTATTGAGGAGTTGTCCTGTAAAAAGGATATTGTGTTTCTTTAAGTTGGGGTGAATCCTTCTATAGAGCTCTGGATCAATTATTTCTTCGATAGTAGTATTTACCATTTTTATGGTCTGAAAGTCGCCTCTTTGAATTTTGTGGAATGTGAATCCATATGTTCTGAGCATCCAGATTATGTCATGTATAAGGTTTTTTCCTGGTTCAAAGAGAGGAGCTTGTATATAGTTGTATATTTCTTTGGTTGACCAGAACATATTCTGTGTTGACTATAGTTGATGGCATGCTATGTCTCCTGTGATATTGTTTTGGTTTACTCTTGTATATCAATTGTTAGCATGTAGTTGTACTTGTCTGTCCCATATGTGCATTATGTTATATTCATGTTTATTGTAGAGCATGCTGTTGAGTATTGTGTTGGCAAGTCCTATTTTATGTTTGAATGTTGTTGCCAATTTGCTCATTAGTTGATTGCAAGTTTGTCTAGTTAAGACTATGTCATTGCATAGATATTCTATGCTAGGCATTAGTACGTGATTGATTATGTATTGCGCTTGTTTGTCAGTAATCTTTTTTATTCCAATTAATGTGCATGTACTGGCAACCTTCTGTTTTATTAGGTGTTTCTAATAGTTTTTGCATCCTGAGCTGTCATACCAGATTCCTAGGATTTTAACTGGTGTGTTGGGAGGGCATCCTTGTATTTTCTGGTTATTCATTATTACTTCTCTTTCCAAGTCTTCCTCTGTGCTATTGATGATAATCAGTTGTGACTTACTGGAATTGATTTTGATGTTATTGATGTAATAGAATTCTTCTGCTGTATAGATGATTCTTTGCAAGTCTGTTCTGTTATCTATTGTCCATGTTGTGTCATCCATGTATACATTGACTGCTATGTTGGTGATCCTTTTCTTCCATTTTGTTTTGAATTCTGTACATGCTTTGGAGCTTATTGTGTAGCCTTTATGTTGTTAACTGATCATGGCTAATAGTGAGTCATAGAAGATGCATTACAATAATAGAGATATTGTGTCTTCTTGATCTATTCCATCTCTTACTTGATATTTATCTATTAGGCTATGGCATGTTATAACTGTATTTTGACGGTCTTGGAATATGCTAAGCAGAATTGTAACTATTGTGTCTGATACCTTGATCCTTTGCAGGGTCAACTGTAGCATCTCTAAATTGACAGAGTCATATGCTTTTGACATATCTTGACTCAAGATCCAGGCTTGTTGTTTAGTTTCTTTTGCATATTCGATAGTGCTACTGATTATGTGAATAGGGTCTTGGGTACTGCTATCTAGGTGTGCAGCCCAGTTAAATTCAGATAATATTTCTGTATGAGTCAGACACTTGGCTAGTCTATCTATAATAATTTTGATGATTATTTTCTTTCCCACATCAAGTAGTGTAATGGGTCTGGTAATTGTCAGGTTGTGTGCCCAGTCCTTAGGCTTAAGTATAGGATATATATGTCCCCTGCTCTATTCTCTAGGTGTGTTACCTTGTTGGATAATCATGTTGAAGATCACTCCCAGTTCTTCTCTTGCTTTGTTCTTCAAATATTTGTATGCTAGATATGGTATCTGATTGGAGCCTGGGGCTGACTTTAAGCTACGTTGTCTGATTACTTGTAGAAGTTCTTTTATTGTGATCTCTTCTAGTATTCCTTTATAGTGGTACTGCTTAATGTATGGTTTGGGTCTATATTCGGCCTGCCACCTAGAATGTCATTCTAAGTTTTGGATATTTCTGTATGGTATCCAATTGTAGAAGTGTTTCTTTACTTTAGTTTTAATTTCTGCTAGTTCTGTGACTATCTGTATATCTTTTCCTTGTTGGATAATAAGTTTGTCTAGTTGTATTTGCCTTCTAGATCTTTCCAGAATATTGATGATTATGGCACCCTTATTGTTGTCATACTGCTCTTATCTTATCTAAATTCTTTTCATTATTGTGATGAGCTGTCTTCTATGAGTGATGATCTTTGCAATTTTTTTGTATGCCTTTATATTGACTTAGATTACTTTAACCCATTTTTCTAGGTGTATGTTGGGGTATTCAGCTTTTAATTTTTCGAGTATAGGCACCAAGTCTGAAACTGATTTTTGTATGCTCACTGGGATCTGAAGCAGCTGATATATTTTTTCTTTTTCTCTATCTTTTAGTTGTTGCCTTATTTGTGTGAAAAATTCTGTAGCTGCATTATAAGTGGTGCTTCTTCTATATCTTTGACTTGATATCTTTTTCTCTGATGTGATTTCTTTTTTAGAATGTATTTTTTGGCTGTTTCTGAATAGTGTTGCTGAATTGATTCCATCGATAATCCAGAAATTGATTACTTGTGCATTCTGTTTATATATTGTGTTCGATATATTTACTGAATTTTTTCCACTACTGGGTTGTGACGAGTTGTCAGTTGTATCTATGGTTGTGTTTATAATAGGTTGCTTATTTTGAGGTATCAAGGTTTCATACTTCAATTTCTGCTATCATTGTGATGTGGTCACTAAGGATTGCTAATGCAGTAAGATCTTGGATGGTGGCCATTTTTGATTGGCATATTGCCTGTGGGCTCATCCAAATTTGGTCGATTCTACTACTGCTTCCTTCTCTACTTCAGGTATATTCTCTCTTTGTGAGGTTGTGTGTTCTATATATATCTTCCAAGTTGTTATCCAAGAGGATTTGTATTTGTTTTCCTAAGGGGCTATGTTTTTTGATTGTCTTTGTGCTGCTGTATTTGTTAATTGCTGGGTTAGGAACTCTATTCATGTTCCCTGCTACCAGAAGATACCATCCTTTTTATGTTGCTTCTTTGATCCATTTGCTTAAGGTGTTAAGTACCCTTTGCTTTTCTCCTTCCATGTCTTGTACAGGGAAATAGACTCCAATTATTCTCATTTTTTCTTTGTGTGAAAAGGCCAGGTCAGCTGCAATAAGTCTACCTGCGAGTGTTTTGTAATTATAGATTCTATATGCAATGTCTTTGTTGATCATTATATTTAGACCTTGTCTGCTGGTTTGTGCTTCTTTGTGGATCCATATAGTTTGGAATTTCTTGTGTTGCCAATGTTTTGATTGTTGATGTGACCCGTTTGTCTCTATGGTAATTATGATATCCCAGTTTGCTGTGTCGCAGAAATTGAACCATGTCTCACATTTGTGTATCTCTACTAAGCCTTGAATATTGAATATTGTGACTTTCTATATTGGTTTGTATTCTCTATGTGTTGTTGTGGGTATTGTTGTGCCAGTTGTTGCATTGTTTGTATTTGGATTCTGATTTGAATTTGTTATTAAATGATCTGTTTCTTCTATTTGTTGTTTTGGTGTATTGTAAGAGTTTGTCATTTGATTGTTTCTGGAGTTGCTTGATTCTTCTGTGAATATAGTGCTCTAATTGTTATCCATTATTGTCTGTGTGGGGAGGAGAGTGTGCTGCTTGAGATGGAGTTTAATATGGTGTTGTACTGTACATCTGGTTCATGTATTTGTCTAATTTTTACATGGATGACTGAATGTGTTGTTGTTAATTTTGAATGTCTTGGGTGCTATTTTGGAGTGCTGTGTCTGTTACTGAACTTTCTTCTGTATCAAGGTGGAGGTGTCTTCATCCATTTGTTTCATGTAGTCTTCATCATATGTCTCTAAGTTAACTATATGTTTCTCTAGATCAGCTATGTCTTCTTTTATCTCTTGAATTTCTTGTCTTATTGTCTTGAGAATGTGAAGTACTTCTGTCATGGTTGTTTGAGAGGGATGAGCATGTGTCTCCACTTCTTTGTGTAGCCTTACTGCTGCTGCGTAAGAGCCTGGCCTAACCTTTCTCTGATTGTTGTGCATAGTTGCTCTTCTCTTTATACTTTCAATACATGCTGGCCTAAGTCTGTTGTACAGTTTGCCGAATCTGTTGGCTTGTTCAGTATTGTACTGGTTCCATTGTGTTCTTTTTTCTTTGATTAGGCATTGAGCAACTAAATGTGTTGCACTTCCATATATAGTGTAAAGTTTTGTGTCAATTGGTTTCCATTTTGCTTGAGTTTCTCCAAGGAGAATATTCTGTGTTGTTGCTGCTTCCAGGTTCTCTTGATTCATGAAACCAATGATTGCGAATCGCTTGCGTCTGTATGATATATACCTTGGAATGTAGCATGTCTTGGCTCCAGTTTGTTCACATGTTAGTCTGAGGTCGAAGGTGTTGATGTTGGGTGAGAGGTTCATTAACTTGGCTGCAATATTTCTACGTGCCTTCATTTGATCTATGTCCTATTGTGCATCAAAAATTTTGACTGAGTCTGATCATAGCAAAATACTTCATTTGACAATTAGATCTTTCTTGACTTGTTTGTTTGCATAGGTAATGACTGCTGATTGTCACATTTGTTGTATAGACATGTCAATATTTGTGATCTCTCCAAATTTGGCAAAGGTCTGTTGTACCTCTATAAATTTTATATCCAAGGGAATGTCCCATACCCTGATACTGTTTTCCTTATTTGGTCTAGGGAATGTGAAAGCCATGTGTTCAAGATAAGCCCCATCCATTTTCAGTAAGATAGTGTTGCATGCTTCTTCTACTGTGTGGTGATCACTAAAAATAGCAATAATGTGTTCTTCTTTTCCTTTTCGTTCGCTGTGGATAGAGAGAAGGCCGATGAGTGTGTTCAAGCTTTTTGCAATGTGTACTGTCTTTTGGTTGATAGTTCTTCCTGGGACTTCTGATACTTTGATGCCTGTTTTTGACTCTTTTCCTGCCAAATCTTGTCACTGGATTGATAGGTGATCTTGGTCTGGGTTTACCTGCTCTGTTGATTGGTACGTTTCTATGGGAGACTTCCTGCCATTGCCCACTGGATTTAGATCTTGTCCAGCTACTGGTGTCTGGTTCCTCCATTTTTATATCTGAATCATCTATTCTTGCTGCTATGAATGTGATAGGAGGGTTCCTACTTTGTTCATTTTCTTGTGATTATTTCTTCCACTTCATCACTCCAAGTTGATTGTTTTTGATTGGTTTTCTTTTCTCTGATGGTTTCTATATCTGAGGTTGCAGGTTGGCTTGTGTTCTGGTTCCTTGGTTGTTCATTTTTGACATTTTCTAGAGGAGTTTCTCTTTCTTTTCCTTTATTTTTTGGGTTAGACTTTGTTGTCTCTGTATGGGTTTCTTTGCATAGCAGTCTTATGTTACCTTTCGCCAGGATGTTCTCGTTATAGTTGGATCTGCCTTGGATATATGGGTTTCTGTAGTTTCTAGGAGAACTCATCTTTCCGTTCACTTTTCTTCTTGTTTCTCAAAATTGCCTAAAAAGGAAATTTTTAAGAAAAAAAGAATCTGCAGGAAAGAGTTTTTTTTTTGTAAAAATAATCATCTATGTTATTGAATTATTGATCTTATATATATTTAAAGGTTATCATTATTTAATTAATAATACAAATATGTTTATGATTAATATCTGTAAAACCATTATAAAGAATCTTTATAATTATTACATGTTTATAAGGTTTAAGTTAATTCAACCTATTATTCTACAAGATTGTATTAATTAATATTCATAAAACTACTATAAAGAATCTTTATAATTATTATGTGATCATATCTATTTTCTTAACATAATATTTCTATATCTTCTCAATTTCCTCAATATAGTTGAAAATATTCTCCTTACTTGTTTAGAATGCACATTCTTATTCACATTCAGTTTAGTTACCTACATTTACAAATTTAGCTTGATAAAGAAAAAGATACATTGCATTCTTGCATGACAATCACATCATTAAGAAGCTACGACCTTCTTATAGAGCCTTCTATATTTAGATGAACAAGAATCTCAATGCAGTGCCAAGATTTAATAGCTATAATACAAGCTTTCAACTTCAAAGAACTTAAATGTCTATTAGTTTCAGCAATATTATATCTGATATTTGATAAGTACACATGCTTATTAATATTGATTATTATTTTTATGTTATATAAAAATTATGGGTGTACATATATAGAGAGAAAACTTATATAATGGAAATAAAAAAAACTATGTAATATAGAATATAGAGAGTGTGCATATATTTTTAAATCTTGAACTTAGAAATAGAATATAACATGCATATATAAAGATTATGCATTTATAAAGGGTACATATATGGAGGGTTTACTGTATTAGCAAGGATTATTTGAGTACAACTACTTATAATCTAATATAGTTTGATATACAATATATAGATTAACATATAGAAAAAGAACAAAAATATTAAAACAATATAATGCATATATAGTTTATATATCTACATAACAATATAAGTCAGAAAAAACAAAACATTATTAAAATTTCCAAAAATACAAAAAAGAAATTCTAAAAGTATTGAGAAAATTAGCTATCAGTTATGATTTACAACAAAAATTATGGAAAACAAAAATGTTTTAACATGAACAAAAATACAAAACAGGAGATCAATTATATATTCTATCAAAAGAATATATTCTCAATATTAAATAATATTATAGTCAATCTATTAAAGATAAACCCTTTAATTTTGATAAAATAATATATATCAAGAAAGTCTATTATCATTTTATAAAAAAGAAACAAGATCTAGAAGCTTCTATACTTGAAGAGAAGGTATACAACATATTAGAAAAAAAATAAAAAGTCATACCTTAAGTCACAAGTTAAAAGAAATTATAAAAACAAATAATATTTCAATAGATATTTTATAAACTTTCACAAAAAACAAGGAAGATAATTCTATTAGAAAAGTGTAATGGAAGATTGAAGCATATCAGATCAGAGAGATGCAAAAACAATCAATAAAACAGTTCAAGAAATCTATATTACAAAAAACATCTTTTACAATATATGGAATAGAATACAAGACTCTACAGTCAATTCTTATTTTATTAAACAAATCAATAAAATAAATTTGGGAGTACTTCAAGCTACACTATCAGATAATAACAAAGAAGAAAGAATCAAATATTTCAAGGGAACCTTAAGTATGCTCAAGAGATTAAATCTCTTCAAGATTGAATTTGTTAATAGTAACTACTGGATTATTTTTTATATTGATGAAGAGAAGAATACAGTACAGTTTCTAGAATTAATTAATAAAAAAGAAAAAGAAAACTTCTTTATCAGGAGAATATATCATAATAGAAGCATATGTCTAGTTTTTCAAAGATATGCTTCAAATAAAAGATTTTTTAAGTCAAAAAGCTTTCCGTTAGTAAAAAACAAATCAAAATATATTATATTGATTGATACAAATCACAAATGTAACAAACAATCAATTAGAAAGGCAATAGAAAAATATAAGAAAATAGTCAATATTCATGAATATCAAATGGCTTTCTATCAAAAAGGATTTAAAATCCACCTCTTTGTATATAGAGAACATGCCAAATTGAAACAACATTAAATACTCAAAATTAAATTTAACCAAGTAAAAGCAGTAATAGCTCACAAAAAACTTAATTATTAAGAAATAACACAAATACTTAAAAAAAGAATGCATTACTCTTTGAAACTATATGGGATTAGTAAAAGATCTATAGAATAGATATTTGAATCATTAAATCAAACAAAAGCAAAAGCCTCATATATA
Organism: Acaulospora colombiana; assembly: GCA_910592055.1. Lineage (NCBI taxonomy): Eukaryota > Fungi > Glomeromycota > Glomeromycetes > Diversisporales > Acaulosporaceae > Acaulospora > Acaulospora colombiana. Next base: position 17,560 of record CAJVPT010000827.1, on the reverse strand, counting down.
TCAAGGAATAAAATTATTCTGATATTAGAAGATTATATGGTAGTCCATTTCAAAAATAAGAAAGACTTGAAAGAGATACATTAATAACAAATAATAATTGAGAATCAAAAATTAAAATAAAGTGCAAAAAATTATTATCAATAATATTGTAGAATGTCCATTGATTCAAATGATTTATATAACTCAGATAATATATATGATCCTATTAAGAAAGAAGAAAATCAAAGATATAATAGTCAAGAAATATAAACAGATGATTATATCAAAATAGAATATTAAAATACTGCAACAATAGGTTTTAAAAATAATAGTAACCATTGAATAAGAACTAATTGATAGGTCTCAGAATCTGATTCACCAGATATCAGTAGTAATAAGGAATCCTTGAGAAAAAGAAGAAGATATACTTTATATAGAATAATACAAAGCCAAGAAGAGAAAGAAAACAGTTCTAGAAATATTGGGCAACAAAAAAGACAAACAATAAAATACAAGACAAGAAGCTCAAAAACAAATTCTGGTTAGGAATTTGAAGTATCTCAATAATGAAAATTAATTGAGAAACTAAGTAAAAGGATAGACAAACTAGAAAAAGGTTCACTTAGAAGGAGAACCAACTGCTTTTAAAAGGAGCCTCAATCCAATCACAAAAATATAGGAAATACCTGTCTATTATTTCTAATATCCAAATAAAGTATAAAGATAAAGCATGGTAAGAGAACAAGACAGTATTAAAATATAACAATATGATTAAGAACTCAATATTTTTCTCTAAACAAAAAAAAATGAATTTATAAAAAAGAAAAAAAAATATGAATAGAAGAGAAGAGAGAAGAAAAAGATATTAAAAAAAAGTAAAAAGAATAGAAATATATAATGTCAGGGGTATTACTAATAATACAAATCAACACAGTCTCATAAAAGAAATATAGAAATAAGGCATTGAAATTATGGGCTTATATAAAACTAAGCTAATCAAAAATGGGTTTTTCAAAATCAAACAAGTTATAAACATTTTTTTAATGTTAACAAAGATATTTCCTATGGTATAAAAGTTAGCATATTGGTAAAAAAAGATCTAAAAAGAAAAATAGCATTAGTAGAAGAGGCAAAATGACATATTATAGCAGTCAACATGCTTATAAAAAGAAATAAGGTTTGCATTGTTCAAATTTATATTCTCTCAGACAAGCAATAAAGTAAAAAGGTATAAGAAAAAGTATAAAACTTTATTAATAAAAAATGTAAACAGAATTTTCACATAATAATTATAGGAGACTTCAATGCTATATACAACCTTACAGAAGATAGAGCATTAACTTTCAAAGCAATATTCAAACTATCTTGGTATTCAGAAATTCAATTACTTAACTTTCTGAATAAATGGTTTTTTATAGATACTCAAATAGTATAAAAAGGAAAAAACAAAACTTCAATAAGATGGGATACTATAAGTAATAACTGAAATAGATTATATATGGATATTATAGAATCTTACAAAATTCCTATTACTATGTTTTAACAATCATAGTATAGAAGAATTATAGATAATGATTATACAATGCTACTGATAAGGTTACATAATAACAATCCTTTTATAAGAGATATCATTAACAAATCAATCATAAAGCATGAAAGAAGAATTGATATAAAAGAATCAATAGTAGAACAATGGCAGGCATTTGGGAAAGCATAAACTATAAGTTAAAAATAACACTAGATTCTTTGCTACAAGAAGAATCAGAAGAGAATAAAAGAGAAGCTTGTGCAAACAAAATATGAAAGGTGTTTGAATAATAAATATACAAGATAATATATAACAAGCTTACTAATAAGAGGCTATCTACATCATAAAGAAAACATCACAAGCATGGTTCAAAATATATCAAATATAGATGAGCTTTTTAATTAATAATACTCTTCAAGAAAACAGAAACTTTAAAAGAATCTATTAAGCTATAGGCCCTTAGTATAGCAATTAGCAAATTTAATATAGTATAAAATTTTAATTACCAGATTGAAAATTATTATATTCAATATAGTATCCTAAACATATTATGGACATTATTGAAAAAAGACATACAGAATGAAATAGAAGGTCTAAAGTTAACCTTTTAAAATACAGAAGTAAAATAGACAAGAGATACTATTAAAAAGGCCTTAGAATAAAGATATAATAATTTGTGAAATAACCAAAAAAAAATAGTAAACTCTTTGATAGATAAGGAGCAAATCAAAATAGTTTTAGATAGTGTCAAAGTTAAAAATAAAGAGAATGACTATATAATAATCAAAAATAATGAAATAAAAAAAGAGATAAGCAGATACTATCAATAAGTATTTAGAATATAAGATATTAGTTTCAATTGCTTATAAAAAACTGGAAAGAAGAATACTGTTCCAAGAGCTATATTAAATGAAAATAATATAAAGATCTCTTGAAACCAATTTTTCAAGAAAAACTAAGTGAAATACTTTATATGCTTTCAAACAACAAAGCTTCAGGAAATCATAAATTAACTACAAAATATTAAAAAGAATAAGTTAAGAAGAAAAAAAATACTTGAAAAAAATACTCAACTGCTATCTAAAATAGGAAATCACTTTGTATGGCTGAAAACAAAGTTATATCTATTTCATAGTAAAATCCAAGCCATGGAAGTGTAAGCTTATTAATGCAAGATCAATAGTATTACTAGAAGTTATACAAAAGTACTTTACAAAAATTCTCACAAATAGATTAGGAAATATTTATAAGGTTAATAATATTCTAAGAGGTTCCAACTATGCAGAATTATTAGAAGAATATATGGTAGAACTGATTTAAATCCTCAATAATATCTATAAAAAAGCAAGAGAAAACAAAAAAGAGCTATTAATTCTTTTTTAAAACATAGCAAAGGCATATAATATTATTAGTCTAAATATACTAGTCAAGATCATAAAAAAAATTAAAATTTCAAAAGATTTTATTTGAATTATAATAAGTCTTTTTTGTAATAGAGAGTTTAAGATGATATATAAAAAAACCTGACAAAAACAATTATTGTAAAAAATGGAATCAATTAAGGAAAAGCTATATTACCTTTGATATAAAAAATATTTTATGACCCTCTATTATATAAAATTCAAAATAATGAAACTAAAGAATACAAAATGTCAGTTATCTGAAATTCAGATTTGAAAGAAACTAGTAGTAGAAAGTTAGAGTTACGATATGCAGCAATAGCCTTCATAGATAATACTATATGGATTGTTCAATCCAAGGAAGATATAAAAAAAATTCTAGAAGAAACAAGAATCTTTTATAAGGCAGATGATTTTTAAATTAACAGCAACAAATCAGTACTAGTTATTATTAACAATCCTAATTATTATCTAGAGAAAGTATAAGCAGTAATCAATAAAGAAATAATTAGAGAATTGGATAGAACTGAACAAGCAAGATTTCTGAAAATCTGGATAGACAACTAAAAGATAGCTATTAAGCTCAAAGAATGGATGCTTAAGAAAATCAATATGATTACCAAAGCTCTAAAAAATAAAAAGCTAACTGATAAACAAACTCTTTACATTTTGAATAGAGTATTAATATCAAGAATTGAATTCAAAATGTAATATAGTATATTGTCTTAGAATATTTACAACACTTTAACAATGGCATACAAAAAATTGTTCAAAAATAAGGTCATACTGTATCAATTAATACCCAACAGTATAATATATCATCTCAAGATTTATAGCTTAAAGGGTGTTTGAATGCTACAAAAAAAAAGTCGGATAATAGAACTGAACAATAGGTTAAATAATTTAGAACTAGTTGAAATCACAACAATTATTAGACTCAAGCAAATACATGTTAAATATTGGAAGCCTAACAATCTGCTTACTTGTGGTTTACTGAATTATCTTTCAGAAAGGGTTAACTTCATGCTACAAGTACTGAAGCTAACCAAGGATATAGTTATCATTTTTTAAAGCTAAAAATGAAATGACATTTTTAAATAAAATCAGGGAAATAGTTTAATCAAAAAATACTTATCAATGAAAGAGTATTGAAAAGTTATTCTATCACTCAGAAACAACAAACTAATGTATATAGATCAACTTGTTGACTATAAAACAAGAGAAATATAAAATTGATGAATGCTCTAACTTTTATAGAAAACAAGTAAAAGATCCATTTAAAATGATATTGATCTATAATTGAGATTATATAGGAAAATAAACCAAAACTGCTTATAGAATCTTGGAAAAAAGAATGGATAAATGGGTCCAGAATATTCTACTCTCAATTTCAATTTTAACAACTGACAGAAACTTTATATAGTTACAGGAAGCAAGTTTCAATAGTAACAAGTAGTATAAAAAATTTGATTTTAGATGATACTAGAAGTCATATTAAAATAGAATACTTCAAATGTATCAGTTACTTTAAAAATTAAGAATCAAAACTAATTCAATATCAGGAATGCATAGAAGGTACAATTATAGTTGACCAATGCATAATTGAAACAAGTATAAGAAAAATACATATAGTTCCTTATCTCAATACAAGAAAGTTTATCAAAAGAGTCTAATTACTGAAAATTATAAGTTCCAAAGAAACATTGAAAAAAATAATATGTAGAACAATATATAGTAATCAAGTAATTACTTTGAATAAAAAAATATTATGGATCGAAGTAGAGAATTGAAAAGAAAACATCATTAAAGATCATATAGAAGAAGGTACTATCAATCCTATTTGATTGAAATACTTAAGTATAACAAAAAAAAAACCAATTATCTTTTACTCTAATAGATCTCTTATAAATTATAGAAGTATAAATATAAAGATGAGAGCAGTATAGATCTCTTATAAATTATGAAAATACAAATATAAAGATAAGAGCAGTATATATACAAATAGGAAAGATAGAAAGAGAAAGCAAGTTTCAAACCAGAATAGCTGATTGATTTTTATTCACTAGAATAGAATTAATAGCAATAGTAACTATACTACTAGTAGCTCCAGTAGATAGCAAGATCAAAATTCATGTAGATAGTCAAGCTTGTATTTCAAAGTGAAAAACTATTAAAAAAGAGAATCCCAGAATGATCTACAAAAGATAGTTAAAAAATAGAACTGGTCTTTGTAGACATAAATATTAAATCTTGTAAAGAAAAAGAAGCTAGATCTCAAGCTTATCAAGATTAAAGTATATTTCAATATTTAGTACAATAAAAAAGTAGATGGCCTTGCCAAAGAAGTACTAAAGTTTTCAGTAATAAAATGGAAAAATCCTATTTTATTCAAAATTATCATGAAAATTAAATGATGATATAATGTTAGATATTTTTATAAAACAAGTTATTAAAAAATTAAATAATAAAGTAATAGTCTATCAATAGATAACTCAAAATAGAACTAATAAAATATGGGATCAACAAATTCAAGATCAGCATAAATACATATGAGACCTAATATGGGAATATCTAAAGAATAAACATATATGAAATACTTTTTTTAAGAGCATATAAGACAAAAGCTTTCTTATTAAGTTGATCAATAATGAGCTATTAATATTAACTAAGCTGAATATAAGAAGATCAGATCTTTATAAGTAAGTGAAATGTATTATGTATAGTTAAGAAGAGGAAATAATAGAACACTTACTAGAATATTCAGCTTATAAAACTCAATAAAATAAGATATGGTAAAAAAAAATAGAAAAAAATTTTAAAGGATTTAAAAAATCCTTAAAAGATAGAAAAAAGGAATCAAAAGAGAAAAAGTTAAACTTAATAATAGATAATAGAATAAAAATAAAAGAGATTAATAAATAGAAGCAAAACTGATGAAAATAATTTTAGAAATCAATCAAAATATATTTAACTTCGGTATGTAATTAATAGAGAAAGATCTAATCATAAGAATAGCTGATTTGAAATGTTGTGATAAGAAAATTGAAAAAGAGATAAGAAGATGAATAATGAAAATATAGAAGAAAATATGTAATCACTTCCAAAAGAAAATATGAAATGCTAAATATGAAAAGGTGATCAAATGAAAACAGATGTTAGAAATCTATAAATGTAACAAAATAAAAATATTAATATATTTATAAAATCAAGAAAGTAAAAGTAAATGTATAGAAAGTCTATCTATTAAAAAATTGTTATATGAAGAAAAAAGAATTGAAGACAAGAAGTTGGAAGAAATCTTATTAAAGTGTGTAAAGTATGTAAGAAGTAGTTGGATTTTGATCTCTGTCAAAACTCGAATGAGTGATCTGCAGTAGTAATCTGCAGGAAATAATATTAGAAATTGAAAGGATTTTTATTTAAACTATTAATGAAGCTATAAATTATTTCTGAAATTGTATTTAGAGAGGTAATATAATCAAAATGAGTGAGTTAGTTAGAAAATTAGTTTTGACACCTTATTTTATATATATAGCTTACGAGTATTTAATGAAACATACACAACTAATTTGACAGAGAGTTAAAAAATATATATATATATATTTATAAAATAATAATAATAAAGTTTTTGATATATAGTATTAAATACTTGTTTTTTAAAAATTTTTTATTTTATTATTTTTATTTATCAATAAAAAATTTAATAATTAAATATTGTAAACTTTATATATAATATGCAGTATATTTTTATTAATATAATGAATAAGGTTTACTTGAGAAATTTTTTAAATTTTAATTTAAAATAAAGATTTTTTATAAATAATTGATTTTGAAAAAATTGTAAAAATCAAATAATTAAAATAATGAAAAAAAAAATTATAAAAATTAAATAATTAAAATAATGAAAAAAAAAATTTATAAAAATTAAATAATTAAAATAATGAAAAAAAAAAAAATTATAAAAATTAAATAATTAAAATAATGAAAAAAAAATTTTTTAACACATAAAATCCTTAAAAAATAATATATAAATTAATAAATTTATAGTTTTATTAATTAAAAAATTTTTTATCAAAATTAATTAATCAAATAAATTGAAAAAAGAACAAAAATATTAAATTAAAACTAGATTTTTGCGAATTAAAAATTAATTCTATTTATAATGAATTTAAGATTTTAAAATTCCTTATAACTCATGTTTTACCATGACTTCACTATAAACAGGTACGTTATATTCCGGTTTAACTGTAATATTTAAAATTACAATATGCAAGCAAACTTAAAAAGTTGGTCATGAATGACTGTACCTATTATGCCGCTAAATTTATATTAAAAGAATAAAATATAGTTTGCACTTTTTCGTATTCGAAGAATAATCGATAATATAGTTTTCACTTTTCGCATTAATTTGAGGTTCGAATTTTTCGTGAAGACCGTATAAAACACGCAGTATATTACGTAATTCTCATGACGCAATGGAAATTTTATTTTCTATTTACTATTTAGGAAGGATTCAATTAATTCTTTGTTACTTTATTGTTTGAATAGCAAAAATGCACATTGAATACAATAAAAAAAAAATCATGTAATTGTATCTAATTAAGTAAAGTACCAAAGAACTCTTTAAAAAAATATTACTATAATGGTTCGATGTAATTGTGCAACAGTTGGCACGGGAAAACCTTCCGAGGTTATGAACTTACTTATTCATGAAGTACATAAGGTCTTTCCTTATTTTTTTCCGCATCAACCTCCATCATCACCGAGGTCGAAGATTCGGGTCGCACTTCCTGCTTTTCCTTTGATCCATCGCCTTGTTCTTCAAGCAAAATGTCGATGACACGACCGATATTTCCATTATACTGTCTCAACAACTTTTCATACTTCTTGTCGTCGGACGGGAATCCCATAAAATTTAATGTCTTGAGTCCTTCTGCCAACTGTTCAGACGAAATATTTTGTTTTTGTCGATGATATTCATAACATCTAGGGCCTCTACCGTAATCACCAAATTCTTGCTCACGTGATGACGATTGGCAATGCGAAGGATCTTCGAATGAGCAATGTGGACGGTTAATAATATAAGGTTGATAAAAGCTTTGGCCGTGATACCTGAAATGACGTCGACCACCGAAAGATGATCGGCACCAGGGGTGGGAGAGTCTTATGACGATAATTGTAGGTTCGTCCTCGGTCACATTAGGGGAAGAAGATTCGCCACTGGTATTTGTTTGCTTTACTTCCTCTTTCGATTTATTCGCGCGCTTGGATTCATCGATAGTTTCATTTTCCTCGATACTTAATTGCTCGAGAACTTCTTTTGTCGCTTTGCCAATCTCGCCAAGAACATTATTACGAGATGAATCAGTCGTAATTACAAGTCGAACGATTTTACCAGCCGAATGGAGAGAGAGAATTTCTTGAAGCTCCAAATCACTTGAAACACTAATCACATCACCTTCTTCATCAGTATACGAAACGTTAATTAAGGCAGTGTTAGGGATTTGGAATAGATCACGGAGTTGAGAAACTAAATTGGACCAGGTAATGTCAGACGAAATGGTGAATCGGCGAATGGCAGATTCATACATTGCTTTAACGGTTGCCATCTTGTGAAACTTTTGGGAAAGTGAATAATTATATTTTTGAATTCCAAATGAATATGAATATGATTTTTTATAATTTTTCGCATATTAGTTTCTTGGACACCTTTATATTCTTTTTTAAATTACACGCAAGGCATTTTCGAGAATGCTTGGTAACGACAAATTATCGTACGTGGACGTTACGTATACCACAAGTGTGTTTCCAGTTTTCAACGTCATCGTAATTTTGCGCACGTCACCATAATTTGAATACGTCACCTGCTGTGTAATCCCGTGCAACATACGAGCATGCATATGGCTCGCGTTAATGGCGAAACAGGAAACTTAATAGTACCGTATTCACCATACCGTGTACATCTGGAACAAATTCAGAATTTCATAAGACCATGTACAATGTTACCGTATATAGGCTCGATATGGCGTAATATTTAATGTTTATTTAGCAAGATGTGTATAAAAAAAATCCTTCTATTCTTGTGGTTTTGTACAATAAACAAAAATGACTTGTGTGTGAACAACGTAGTTAGATGGGAAAAAAAAAAAAGTACCACAATTTAAATTCTATGATGAATTAAAAAATTTTTCAAAATAAACGAACGTGAAGACTATACAATGAAAGAGAGAAATGCTAGTTATAAAAGATACAATTGATGAAATGAGAATGCAAAAGAATGATAAATATTTAAAAATGCCGGATATATATACTATATATACTGTATGTATATACTGTATATGTATACTGTATATGTATGTATGTATAAAGTATTTTAGTTGAACTTCAACATCTTCTTGACTTTAAGGATGACATCTTCTTCATCGGAAGAGGCAGTCAAAGAATCATCGGATTCATCTTCCGAAGGTGGACTTTTCTTCGATTTTTCAGATTTTTTCTTCTTTTCGGCTTGGAGACTTTCAATCGCCTTTTTGAGATCTTCTTCAGAAAACTCACCTCCGAAGAATTGTGAAAACGATTCTGGAGCGTAGAAATCTTCTCCAACAGTATTTGAAAAGAAATCCTCCTTGGATCCCTCACTATCAGCGGAGAGTGTCTTAAGAACGTCGCAAAGAAGAGCTTTGTTATCAGTGGAGGAAGACATGTTCTTTTTTTATTGGTTGGTTTTGTTTGAGTTTTTTCTTTTTTTTTGTTTGAAGATATTGGGGATTTTTTTACCGTTGATTTTTTTTATTTTCTGGTCGTCTGATGACATTCTGAGGGAAAACGCCTCCTTTTTGTACTTGTTGGCAGGTTGATGATCCTCAACAACACGTAACACATGTAAAGCTGTTCGACCAATTTGGGAAATATACTAAACCATGTGTTCTTTGTCCAATTCAGAATCTGATTGGATCTTAGAAACAATGTTTGTTGGATTTGCCGGTAACTAGGAAAGATCCTTCAAGTCTAGTTTCCTTTATGATTGAGGTATGAAGACACTCGTGCATGGGGAAATATTTTCTTTTCAAAATTACAACTTTAATATTATGCCAAAAAATACGTAAACTCTCTTCAATTTCGTTCTTATGACGCGACGCCACGACGGGTAACTCGTGCACTTAGGAAAAGGCTGATTCTATACATTTTTTAAAAAAAAAAAAAAAAATAATAATAATAATAATAAAGGAATATATAGATTCATAAACGTCATTGACCTTTTTATTTGTGTCATGGATTTATACACAAAGCGTGCGAATACATCACAAAGAATTAAATAAGTTATATGATTACATAAGTCTTGGTGCCCGTTCATTTCCCTGAGAACTTCACCAATGAGATCAATGTATGTAACATAACTTTATTTCTTCTTTCCAAAAAAACTTGTTTGTTATTTCACAAGTTTTATCTGTGTGAATATTTGGTGTTTACACCAATTATCGGTAAAGAAAAGATAGACAATGAAAATAACTAATATTTCTTTAAAAAACAAATAATGATCATTCATCGTTACATCACCATTACTTAGTTATTAAGAAAATTTTGTTGTTCTCAAAGATCAATCTGATGATACCATGCACATTTAAAACTTTTGATCGCTGGAACAAGGAAAGCAGCGGTGTAACAGATCCGTACGAACATACTGAAAAAATTTTAACAAAGAAAGATTTCGAACGACAAGTCCTTGTTTTATTGCCGCATTATTTTACTAAGAAAATGTGATCCCGTGATTAAGAAAATTCTATATTACTAATTACTATTCTCGGAATCTTTTGAAACAAAGAACAAGTATCATGTGTTGCACAAAATTAAGCTCACATACTAAACTCGGATATTTCTCATCACTGTAAGCTAATTTAGTAGCGCTTAACCCTTAATTCAGCGCACTAATAGACAACCACCACCGTTTTAAGAAGACAAGGACCTATTGTGGGTTGCTTATTCACCGGCAAAATTTTCGCTCAGTCAAGTGACGTAGCAAAAAACGCCAATTTATGAATATGATGTCAAAGAGACGCTGATTTTTTCTATAGTTCAAACCTTAAGAACATTGCGAAAACGCCATTTCTCTATAAACACCCATAACAAGTTGTTGTAAAATCGACAGTTTTATCGAAAGAACAATCAATTGTTAAAATTAAGTTACTATTATCCTTGGCCCGTTTCTCCAAAAGTCGGTACGCATCTTATGCGTTAATCGAGGTGCAACCAAAACGCCATTTGTGTACAATCCCTAATGAAAAAATCGATAATTTTATCTAAAAAAAAAATATTTTATCAAGGTCCGTTTCTCCGAAAGTCGGTACACATAGGATTGTACTACAAATAATTGAAGTGCAACAAGTACAACGAAAAACAAATACCAAGTTTTTTCATTTACAAGGCCCGTGAAAAATTAAAAATTGGAATTTCAAATCCCAAAATCTGAATGTAACGTGTCAAGATACATTGGTTTTCTATAACTGATAAAGGTTTTTGAAATACGCGCAAATGGTTAAGTGATTAACGTGTAATTTTTAATTAAGAATTAAATTAAATTAAATTTTATTATTATTATTATTATTTTTATTTTTACAAATAACCTGTATTCAGGTTAGATCAAAAGTTTATTAATCAATTAAATATACATAGCAAGTATATAGGTTTTTTTTATACAATCCATAATTAGGCTAAATTGTTTGTTTATTAATCAAAGGAAACAAAAATATATATTCATTTAAGCAGCATGATACATATTATAGCTAAATATCATATCAAGTCTAATTAACACATCATAGGTATTAAAAGCCTCTAAGTTTGACCTTTAAAACAATATTTTATTCTATAATAGATTTTGAATAAAAATTCTTTTAATTCATACTATATTTTATAGTCAGCAAGTTGTTATCACTATATATTTTATTAAATTATTGAAATATAGAAAATTATAAAAAAATTAAAAAAGAAAAGAGAAAGTATTTAAAAATGCATAAATGTGCAAAAAATAAAAAAATAAAAAAAATAAAAAAAAATAAAAAAAAAAAAAATAAATAAAATTTATTTGGTTTTCTTCAAAACTTATGTTCTAAAATTTCTTTTTAACAAAAAATATTTTGTTATGATTTTCTTTTTCTTCTGACTATTTATAAAACCTATTTATTTTAATTTAATCTTTTAATCATATTATCTATTGAACCTTTGTCTATTAAAATTCTTTATATTACAATTTGAAAAGTTTATCATTATAAAATATAATAAAAACTATTATTGAAACTTGTTTAATTAAAATAATAAAAATAAAAAAATCTTGAATTAAATAAATATTATCTTTTTATTATCTGAAAACTTGTTACTTAAATCCTATTAGTTTTATAAAACTTAAAGTATAGATTAATTCAATTGAAAAAACAGGATAGAAATAAGATACAAATTAAATTCTAACCATACAAAAAAGGGAATATCAGTTCAATATTCTCAAAATCAATACAAAAAACAAGAGTAAAATACAATAAACAAAATTAAAAATAATAAGAAAAACAGAATAATCAAAATTTAATGTTTGTTTGGAAAGTAATCAAGATATTAATATATTTTTGTAAATAAAAAAAATTAAATTTTTAAATAATAATAAAAGAACAGAACAATTTATACAAAAGGATGGTATAGAAAAGTGAATAATAAAAATAGAAATATATAATATTAGGAATATATCTGAAAAATTAAAACAATATAACCTTATTAAAGAAATTAATAAAAATAGAAAATAGATATAGTAGAGTTATATAAAACAAAGCTAACTAAGATTAAAGTAAAGAGAACCTTTGATAATTAAGATATATATTTACACATCTATAGTACTAATAAGAATATCTGTTTTGAATTAAGCATCAATATTTTGGTTAAAAAAGATTTAACAAAAAATATAATATCTATAGAAAAAGTAAAAGAATATATAATAATTGTTAAATTTTCTATTGAATAAACAAAATCTGTATTATACAAGTTTATATATTTTTTTTTTTTTATAAGAAAAAATGCAAAAAAATGCAAAAACACATAACAAGCTTTATTAAAAAAAAACATAAAAATAACTTTTATATAATAGTAATAAGAAATTTCAATGTGATATATAATCTAGCTAAAGATAGAGCATTATCTTTCAAAGCAAGCTTTAAACCCTTCTGGTATTCAGAAATTCCATTATTCAATATATTAGATTAGTAAAGATTTATAAATATATAAGTAATATAGAAAGAAAAGAATAAAATTCCAACATAACAAGATACAATAATTAGTAGCCATATAGACTATATTTAAATATTATAAAACTTAACAAGAAATTCTATTCTATAGTTTAATAATCAAAGCATGAAAGAAATCACAAATAGTAATTATACTATACTTATATTAATATTATATAACACAGATCTTTCAAAAGAAACATAGCATAAGTGACTAGAATAAAACATGTCAAAAGAATTGATATAAAGAAATTAATATTAGAATAGTGACAAACATTCAGTGACAATATACAGTATCACATAAGTTTAATATAAAACTGGATTTACTGTTATAAAAAGAGTTAAAAAATAGTGAAAAAGAAAGCTGGATCAACAAGATCTAAAAAATGTTTGAAGAACAAATAAGCAAAGTAACTTAAATTTGCTTTAACTAAAATATAACACTATAAATATAATTTAAAATTCATAAAATACAGAAGATCTTTACATCTAATAATATTCTATAAAAAAGTAGTAATTATAAAAATATTACTAGCTTACAAATTTTGATTACAGTTATTGACAAGTACAATAAAGTATATGAATCTTATTATTAGATAGAAAACTATTGTATCCAGCACAATATTTTCAATATTTTCTAGACATTATTAAAAAATGATGTTCAAGATATAATAGAAGGTCTCAAGCTAATATATCAGAAATTGGAAGAAAAAAAACAAGGAATGAAATTAAATTAATATTTAAACAAAGATAAGAAGATATGAGAACCTATTAAAAATGAATATTACACTCTTTAACAGATAGAAAAATGATTAAAATAGTACTGGATAGAATCAAAATCAAGAAAGGCAAATCTGAATATATAATAATAAAAAAAGAAAAAAAGGAAGAAAAGATATTAATATATTATCAAGATATCTTCAAAAAGTGAAGTACTGATTTTGACAACCTAACAAGTAATTGGAAAGCATAATACAAGCCCATAAATTATATTAAAGAGATGATATAAAAACCTCTTAAAGTCAATCTTACAAAAGAAATTAAGTGAAGTACTATAAAATTTTCAAACAATAAAACATTAGAAAAATTACAAATCAGCTATAAAATATTGAAGATATTAGGATCTAAAGGAAAAGAATATTTAAGAAGAATGTTCAATAACTTTTTTAAAATAAGAAATAACTTTAACATAATAAAAACAGAGCTATATCTATTCAATCTCAAATTTAAGCCATGAAGATGTAATCTGGCAAATACAAGACCTATAGATTTGCTAAAAGTAACAAAAAGTACTTTACAAAAATCCTTACTAATAAATTTAAAAATATTTATAGGATAGATAATATTTTCAAAGATTATAACTATGTAAGACTTCTCAGTAAAAATATTGCAGAACTTATTCAGTTCCTAAACAATATCTGTGAAGATATTAGAAAGAGTAAAAAGAAGTTCTGAATACTCTTTCAGGATACAGATAAGACATATTATACTAAAAAAGATAATGAAAAAAATCAAAATTCTAGTTGGTTTCATTAATATAATAATGAACTTGTTTCAAAATAGAAAGTTTAAAATCATTTATAAAAACAATTTAATAAGATCAAGAATAGCAGAAAATAGAATTGATTAAAAAAAAACTTTCTCTTTTTTGATGTGAAGAATATTTTATGATTCTTTTCTATGCAAAATTCAGAACAATTAAGAACAAAGATACAAGATAACCATTTTCTAGAATCTAGTTCTAACAGAAAATAATATAAGGAAACTAAAGTCTAGATATGTAGCTATTATTTTTATAAATGATACTACTTGAATTACTAGATTCAAAAAAACATGAAAAAAATTCTAGAAGAAGCAAGAATTTTTTATAAGGCAAATTATTTCCAAATCAATAATAACAAATCAATGTTGTTTACTATTAATAATTATAATTAATATATAATAAAAGTTCAAGTAAATATCAATAAAAAAATAGTCAAAGAGCCAAATAGAACTGAGCAAACAAGGTTTTTGAGAATCTGAACAAACAATCCAAAAAATTATAGTTAAATTCAAAAAAAGAGTATTGAGAAAAATTAATGTGATCACAAAAGCTCTAAAAAATAAAAAAGTAACAAACTAACAAATACTCAATATATTGAATAGAATTCTGATACTAAGAATTGAGTTTAAAATACAATATAATATATTGTCTTGAAAAATATGTAACATTCTAATAATAATATATAGAAAACTCTTTAAGAATAAAACTATTTTCAATAGATCAACACCAAATTGTATTTTATATTATCTAAAAATTCATAATTAGAAAAGTATCTAAATATTACAAAGAAAAAGTCAAATAATAGGATTATGCAATAGACTCAATGATTAAGTATTAGCAGAAGTCATAATAATTATTAGACTTAAACAAGCACAAATTAGATACTAAAAGCTTGATAATCTATTTACTTATAACTCTTTATACTACCTGTTAGATAGAAGCAACTTCACACTCCTAGTAATAAAATTAGTTAGAAATATAGATATAGCTTTTTAAAGCTGAAAATAGTATAACATATTTGAATGAAGCAAGAGAAATAGTTTAATCACTCAATACCTTATATCAGATAAATATAAAAAAACCATATTTTCATTAAAAACAATAGTTTACTATATATAGACTAGTTAATTATAAAGATACTAAAGAAATATGAATTGGAGAATGTTACAGCTCATGTAAAATTCAGATAAAAAATTAGTTCCAGAATAGTATTTATCTATAGTCAAGACTATATAAGAAGAAGAAATAGAATAGCTCATTAAATCTTGAAAGATAGATTGAATAAAATAGAAATCAAATATTCCATAGTAAAACATAATTATAAAAAATAGTAAAAGTTATAAGTTTTTATAAAAAACAAAGAGAATCAAGTTACCTGAAAAAAATTAATAAGAAAAAGTATAATGGATAATATTGAAATAGAATATTTCAACTATTTAGTAGCTAAATAATACTAACAAGTAATAAGTCTAATAAAATACTTTAGATGCTTAGAAAATATTGAAAAAAATAGTTATTATGTAATAATAAAAAAAAGAGACAACCTTGGGTCAATAGTACAGTGGTTAGTATTTCATAATCAGATCACAATATACAAGTTCAAATCTTACAGGAGCATGAATATACTGTATATCCATTGGTTTAATCATATATATTTGACATTTTTAAATATAGCTACTAATCAGTAGGAAGGAAACCTGTTAATCATATAGATGGCTTATATAAAAATTGTAATTGGATAAATCTCCAATATCAAAAGCTAGGACTATCTTGAATTGGTAATGTTGCCCTTGGCAATAAGAAGAGTAGATCCAACTAACCAATAGAGTGTCTCTAAAGAAGCAAAGATTATAACCAAGCACTGAACAATAAAGGATAAATCCTATTCTAACTATTAGGAGGTTTTGATAAGAGGAAAAATCCATGAACCACTCCAAAGAATCAAAATACTGAATCCAGGATAAAGAAAATTCAATAGTCTGATAATCAGCCTGCTCTTAATAAAATTGTACTGAAAATAATCAAGAAAGAATCACATAGATTTCTGATAAGGTAGTACTTGTATATATATAGTATAATCTATATAATTAGCTAATATAGATAGAATATTAAAAATAGTTGATGTATATAATACTTATTTAGCATATATAAAGTATAACAGAGTAATATATTGAAAGAAGGAGATATATGAATATACTATATTATTACTGAGTAGATTCAATGGGTCGAATGTAAAAATTAAAATTTGCTAAATAAAAGTTATAGATTATTTTTACTTATAATAAAAGTACTTATTAGAAATAATTGCTAGAATAAAAAAATCCTCTCTAGGTTAATCTAGTTTTAAAAGTTTTGTGTCTTCTTAAATAAGCAATATATATTTGAAAATAATATTATTTATAGAAATGAATTTATCAACTCTATCAAAGGTTTTAAGATATCTTCTTGACCATAGAATTTATTAGGTCTTTGAATAAGTAATCACCTCCTCTCTTTTCATTTTACTTCTATCTAAAGATGAAGAGACACAAAACTTTGATGAATAATTTATAAGGTGTCAAATTAGTCAATAGTGATCTTTAGTAAATAATTGACAGGTGTAAAAAATTTAGATTAATTATCCAGTGATTTGTATAGTTTTAAGAAATTTTTTTTTAACACTAGTCAAACCTTAAACTAGTCCTCTTTTCTTTCTAAAAGGTGACAAGGCCATAAGGTAAAGTCTCCATAAAGGAGCTCTTCTATTGTAATACTTTATTTGTTTAATGTTTCTTATATATAGTTCCAGAGAAATTCCAGTTTCTCTATTTCATGTAAAGATTTTTCAATAAAGTTTTGACTTAACCAACAT
>CAJVPT010000826.1:0-25423 GCA_910592055.1 Acaulospora colombiana | reverse complement strand
ATATAATTCCAAGATTTGATAAATGTAATGAATATTTATTAAATAATTATTTATTTTAATATACATATTATTACTTTAAATATTTCTGAAATTTTTAATTATTATTATTATTTTTTTTTTTTTTAAACGCTGGCTCAGCCTTGTTTTATTTGTATATTTGCAGCAAAATTATATAGGAGGGCTACCCTAAAACTTACTACCTATTTTCTACTAAATAAAACTCAATAAAGGATTTCCTTTATGGAAGTACTCACCTTGCGGCTTGTTGCCACCCCTTATGAAGGGGCTAACCTACCAAGGCTGGGCTAGTGCTAAAATAAATTTCAAATATAAAGGAGTTGTCTATGATGTTTGTGAGCCACTGGTCCATAAAGTCATTTATCAGCCTGATGTATTGATCTTTTATGTATCTTTCCCTTGAATTAAATGTTGGATCTTCCTTTTTGGACTTGTATTTTGCTTGTTTCTCTTTTTTTTTTGTGATACCCATAGCGGCCTTCCACTTCTGAAATGTTTCACATTTTTTTGTCCAGGTTTTGTATAGGAAATTGATTATATCAGTACATATTTGAGTGAGGCAGGTCTTTCTGTTCAGTCTATCTGGAATGGTGTTTGGATATGGAAGACTAGCTCCTTGAAAAAGGCACCTCTGATACTTGCTATTAAGTATTCTTTGTATCTCCAACTCATTTTGCTTGTAAATTTGTTTTCAAACTTTTTTTCCTCTTCTTGTGTTGTGTAGCTTTTGATATGGGTGGTTACAGTATTGATTAAAAACTCTTCAGTTTTGGATCTGAGTTGATTGCAGATAAATGGATGTGTGCTAGTTTCTGGTTTGTAGTATTTGGAGCATTTGTTGTCTTTATATATGGAGGGAGTTTTAGCATATAATTTGCTTTTGGTTAACAATTTGTCATTCCAGATACTGAGGCAGAATTTTTGAGTTTTTGGTCTTCCCAGTCGGTGTGATGGTTGCTCATTTTGGTTAGTTGTAATAGGGTAGTGATTGTCTGCCAGAGTATTTCTTTTACCATTCTTTCATTGTAGTTGCATCTTGTTCAGTTGAGAAGTTTCCATTTTGCTAGGTGAATTATTTGGGTAAGCATTTTTGTGATTATTTTTATAGTAATTTCTGTGGGAGTGGTGTTCCATTGAGGAACTATATCTAATGAACCATGTTGTGATCTTAGAATCTTGATTACTTTCTCACCCAGTCTCATTTCTTTTCATCTGTCAATCTGTACCAGATGGTCTACATGTTCATTGTGTTTAATTTCTGAGTGTCCCTTTATTTTATGCAGAGATAGTTTTATTTGGTTCTGGTTGTATAGGCCTGTTATTTGAAGCAGGAGGTTTGAGTTTTTTTGTGTTTTTATAATTTTTCTTGGATCTTCCTTTTGGGTCCTGAGGATGCTGTTGATCATTACCTAGCTGTCTGTGTATAAGGTTACTGAGCTGTGTTTAGGTATAACACTAAATGCTATGAGTATCACTGTGATTTCTGCTCTAGTAGATGATGGGTGTGTGATTATTTGTCCTTGGAAAGTGTGCTTCTTTAGGTTTGGAGTAATAATAATCCAACCCAAACCCATGTAGTGTTTTCTGTTGAAATTGTTCATAGAGCTATCAGTAAATATCTTAAAGATGGTGTAAATTTCTAGCTTTCCTTTAATTGTTGCTAGTGTTTCTAGACTTTCTGGAAAGCTGTTGAGTAGTTTTTGCAAATGCTTGTGATGTGAATGTGTGCTTTTTCGAGGGTGAATTTCAATACTTGCTTCCTGTTGAGTTGGAAGGGGTTGTGTGTGTTCAGAGAGTATTATGGATAGGGAGTTGGAGGTGACCCTATTTCACCAAGTTGTTTCTCTTTCTATGTGATAACTTTTCCTTGTTGAAGACCTGCTTTTTTGAACTGGTATTGAAATGGACTGTTGTTTGATGGCCATGAAGCTGCATTCTCCTATTTGATCCTCCAAGATATTAATTGTACATCCTTCACATGCCTCTAATGGGGAACTTTCTGGATTTTATATGTAATGTCTGTATTTGGAGATGTTTTGAACTATTTTTTGTTGTCTTTTATCAATGGTTGGGATGCCTTCTTTTGTTGTATAGATCCAGTGAGATCTAGTTGTTGAAAGGTTAGTGTAAGTATGCCTTGTGTAAAAATGTTTTTGGTTGTATTCAGATCATCTTGAACTTTGGTTTCTATTGTTTCATTGAGTTTGTTTTGTATAGTAGTGAACCAGCCGGGGGTTGGGCCTGGGATAGATTTTTTATTAATTCGGATAACTTGGCACCATTCTAGTGTTTTAGTTCTGTTTGCATTGAAGAGTTGTCCTGTAAACAGGATATTGTGTTTCTTTAGGTTTTTCTGGTATTTGAAAAAGAAGGCCTTGCTCATTATATTTTCAATAGGAGTGTCAATTTCTTCTATAAGGGTTAGGCTGTGAGTTTCTTGTGACAAGTACGCTGTGAAGCCATGTCTTCGCAGGAGCCATATAATGTCATATGTGAGGTTGTTGCCTAGCTTTTTCAAGGGACTTTCTATTTTGTTCATGATGGGATGTGTTGATCAGAATTCATTTTGTAGGGTTTGAAGTCTTAATCTTGTGATTGCTCCTACCCTGTTTATTTCATTAATTCTATTAGTCCAGTTTGTGATATGTAGTAGTAATTGTCTATCCCAGAGGTGAATTATGTTGTACTCATATTTGTAATATAGAATATTATTAGGGATTGTTCTAGTCAAGCCTAGTTTGTATTTGAAGGTTGAAGTGATATTACTCATGAGAAGATTGCATGCTTTTTCTGATAGGATCACGTCATTGTACAGGTATTCAGTGCTAGGTATTAGGATGTGATTTATGATGTATTGCATCTGTTTATCTGTGAGGTTTTTCATTCCTATGAGTTCTTTGGTCTTTCTGAATTTCTGCTGATTAGATTTTTTTGGTAGTCTTTCTTTCCTGAACTGTTATATCACACTTCCAGAATTCTGACTGGCATTCCTTTGGATCAGCCCTTGATGGTTTGATTGTCAATTACTATTCCTTGTTTGAAGTCCTTTTCTTTTCCATTGATAATAATGAGTTGTGATTTTTGTGGATTGATTTTAATATCATTAATGTAGTAGAATTCCTCAACTTTTTTGATGATTTTTCTCATGTTTTCTATGTTGTCTGTGATCCAGGTAGTATCATCCATATAGGCACTAACTGCAATATTCACTTTTTTTGTTAACCAACCTTCTTGAAGATTTCTGCATGTCTTTGTAGAGATTGTATATCCTGAAAAGTTTTGATCGATTTTGGTTATAAGTGGATCATAAAAGATGCACCAGAGGAGTGGAGATATTGTGTCTCTCTAGTCAATATCATTCTCGATATTATATTCTGCTATGGGTCCATAACATATCAACACTATATTTTGTCTTTGGTTGAATATGTTCAGAAGAATGTTAATAATTTGAGAAGGGATCCTGATGCGTTTGAGGGCTAAAGTTAACATTTCAGATTGACAGAGTCATATGCCTTTGACATGTCTTGGCTAAGGATCCAGGCTTGCCTATTTGTATCTTTTGCATGTTCAATAATGCTATTTATTATGTGGATTGGTTCTTGTGTGCTGCAGCCAGGAAGTGCTGTCCAATTTAGTTCTGAGAGGATCTTGTGGTCTCCTATACATTGTGCCAGTCTATCTGTAATAATTTTTGTAAATATTTTCCTTCCTGTATCCAGGAGTGTGATCGGTCTTGTAATGTCTAGGTTGTTTTGCCAGTCTTTTGATTTGGGTATTGGGTAGATGACCCTTTACTTCAGTTCTTTTGGGGTGTCCCCTTCTCTTATGATTCTGTTAAAGAAGAAAAGGATTTCTTCTATTGCTTTGGCTCCTAGTTTTTTATAGACTATATAGAGGATCTTATTTCTCTCAAGAGCTGATTTTGTACTTCTATCTTGTATTTCTTTTTTAATTTCGTTGGTAGAAATTTCAGTTAGAACTGACTGGTACCAGCAGGGGTTGATGTTCTTTTTTGATTCATATTCTGCTACCCATTAGGGAGAGTCAATGATTGGTCCGATTTTTCTGGCTTGTGTCCAGTCCTGGAAGTGTTGCCTGACCCTGTTCTTGATTTCTGTTGGGTTGATTATAATTGATACTTCTTTACCTTCTGTAATAATTTTATCCAAGATGATGATTCTTTTAGGTTTTTCCATGATGCTGTTGATCATTGCTTTTTTATTTGTTGCTAAAAATTCTTGTCTTATTATTGTTCTGCATTTGATTGCTAGGACTTGTTTTTTATGGGTGATTGCTTGGACAATGGCTTTATGTCCTTGTATGATTTTCTGCATATAGTCAAGCCAGTGTTGCAGAAAGTTGTTAGTGTACTCTGTCTTTAGTTTTGTGAGGTGCTGTTGGACATCTGGAAACTTTTCCTGGAGTTGTTTTGGTAGGATGGGAGGAGGTTTGTTGGTTTTCTGGATGGCTTTTAGTTTGTTGTGAAAGAGTTGCATTTGTGTTAAAGGGGCTTTAGATATATCTTCACTGATTATTCTTTTTTTCTTGTATTGTTTTCTCTTTGGGATATAGAGCTTGGTTGCTTTTAGGATGTAGTTGTATATGCAATTCCATTGTCTATCTATCGATCTTGGCTTCGTGTTTTGATTATCGAAGGCTCTGTCCACTTCTTAAGAAAATTTTTTCCATTGTTCGCTATTGGCCAACTGTCAGTTGTATTTGTGGTTCAGCTTGTGATATGAGATCTCCTTGTGAGAGTTTAATTGCCATATCTCTATCTCAGTTATAGTGGATTTGTGATGGCTGGAAATCAGGGGATCTAAGGCTTCTCCAATATAGGCTTTCCTACTTTGCCATGAGGAAAGTGTGTTTATCCAGATTTGATCAATTCTACTGCTACTATTCTTTTAATGCCAGGTAAATTCTCTTTTACTTGGATTATATAGTCTGTATGTACCCTCCAGACTGTGGTCCAAAAGGATTTCTATTTGGGACCTGTTGGTTTGTTGGATATTATTTGTTTGTGTATGCTATTTTTGTTCTATGCTGGATTGAAAACTCCATTGAGATCCCCTAAGATGAGGAGATGCCAGTTTTTTTGAAGGGCTTCTCTTGTCCATTGCTTCAGTTTGTTGAGAGTCTCTTGCCATCCTTTATCTCTTTTGTCAGTATGGAAATAAATGCCTATAATTCTGAGTTTTTGCTTTTTTGAAAAGGCAAGGTCTGCATGGATAAGCCTTCCTTTCCAGGTATCATATTTATATATGTGGTCTGCCATGTCTTTTTTGATCATTAGGCTTAGTCCTTATCCAAGTGTCTATTCATCATTGTGTGACCAGATTATGTTGTAGAGTGGATATTTTCAGTGTTTTGATTGTTGATAGATGCCATTAGTCTCAGTTGTTACTATGATGTCCCAGCTTTTTGTGGTGTACCAGTTGAACCAGGTTTCTCTTTTATACTTGTTTGTCAGGCCTTGGATATTGACTGTTGTGGTTTGCCAAATTGGATATCGAATGTTTGAATTAGTGTGTACTGTTGAGTTGCTATTGCTAGAGTTGTCTTCTGATGTATGATCATTTAAGAAGGTGGTGAGATCTATGAAAGTTTGTTTTTGTGTGTCTCTGAGTATTTTTTCTGTTGTGTGTTATAACTGTTATACAGTGAATTTTCTGATGAAGAAGAGTCTGGTGTGTTACTCATTGATGATTTCTAGGGAGAAGGAGGCTGCACTAGGAATCAGTTCTGAGATTGCATTTAGTGCCTTATGCATATTTTGATCCATCCTACTTATGAACTCGTGGATCTGTTGTTGTTGAGCTCAGATGTTTGAATGCTCCTTTTCATTTGGTTGTATATTAGATACTTTGTTTTGGTTGGGGAGGTCTTCTTCCTCATTCTCAGTTATCATGATGTCTATGAGATTGTTTTCAGAGATCTTCAGGTTGTATACTTTTTCATTCAGGTCGATGAAGTTTTCTTTAATCTCTTCAATTTCTTGTTTGATTTCTTTTAGGAAAGCCATAATGTCAGTTAGTATTGGAGTGCTCTCTTCCATCTGGCTTGGTTGGCATTGTCCAGATTTGGCTGCTGCTACATAGGATCCTGGCTTTATATGGTGATGTTGTGAAAGTTTGGTTTGGTTTCTGATTGGAGTAGTGCATGCTGGTCTGAACTTGTTGTATAGTTTGCCAAATTTGTTTGCTTATTCTTTATTGTATTCTCTCCATTGCATTCTTCTTTCTTTGATTGGACAGACATTGAGTAGATAATCTGGGCTATTGCAGATTGTGCATAGTTTGGCTTCGATTGGTTGCCAGGTGCAATTGAAGTTTCCAAGTTGAAATTCTTGAGATGTGGCAGCTTCTAAGTCTTCCTGACTAATAAAGCTGATAATTGCAAATCTCTTTCTTTGGTATGACATTCTTCGTGGAATGTAGCAGGTCTTGGTCTTGGTTTGTTCACAGATTCTTCTTAGATCGAATGCAGTGGTATTGGGTGGAAGATTGGTGAGCTTTGCTGCAGTTTGACCATGTGCTTTCATCTGATCCACATTCCATTGTGCATCGAAGACTCTTACAGAGTCTGCTTTGAGGGGGACACTCCATTTGTCAATTAAGACATGTTTATCCTTTTTATTTTTATAGGTAATTGTGACTGTTTGCCACATTCTTTGGGTTGACATTGTGATATTGCTTATTACTCCATACTTGGCAAAGGATTGTTGTACTTCTATGAGTTTGGTGTCCAAGGGAATGTCCCATACTCTGATACTATTTTCCTGTTTTAAGACTGGATTTGTGTATTCCATAAGATCTATGTGTTTGTTGTTCATATTGGATAGTGGGGTGTTACAGATCTTGATTGCTTCTTGTTTGTTACTCAAAATGGTAATGATATGTTCAACCTTTTTTTTTTTTTCGCTTCGAATTGTCATCAGTCCATCTGGTGAGTTTAGGGCCTTGATAAGGAAGGTTATCTTTTTAGCTGTGGTTCTGCCTGGCAAGTCCATGGCTGAAATACTAATCTTGGCTCTCTTTCTGTTATAGCGGGTGGTTTTATCGAAAGGAGAGAGGGGTCTTGGTTTAATGGTTCAATTGTCCAACTTCTATTTGCTATTGTCACCAATTTGTTGCCAGCGTGAAGTTGAGCCTTGATTTTCTTCTTCTATCTCTATTTCCATGTCTGAGTCATCATGCATGCTACTCTTGGTATCTCATTGATTGTTCCTTGGAGGGCTTCTTCTGCTATCACCATGTTGGATATTTTTGGGATAATGTTGAGTTGTTTTGTTGTTGGGTCTTTGGTAACTAAGATGTTTTCTTCGACTTCATCACTCCAGTTGATGGTTTGGATAGTTTCTGTTGCTGAATTGAATGTAGTGGTCTGTGTTGCTAGGTTTTGGGATAGGTTTTAAGTGCTGGAGTCTTTCCTATGGGTTTCGTTTTGATAGTTTTCTTTGGCTTTTCCTTTATTTATAGTGTTTTACTTTGCTGCTCACGTTGTTGTTTCTTTGCATGACTTGTTTGTGTTATCTCTTGTGAGGATGTTCTCATTGTAGTTAGGTCTTCACTGGGCCATTTTGCTGTAAAGTTCTCTTTAAGAAGACATCTCTCTGTTCACCTTTTCTTTTCCTTTAAAAATTATCATAAAAGGAAATTTTTTAGAAAAAATGGATCTGTGGAAAAGAGTTTTTTTTTTAGAAATTTTTAATTATTAAAATTAATGAAATTATTTTTATTTTAAAAATTTTTGAAAATTTTGAAAGTTTTTCAGAGTTTTTTTAAAAATATCTGAAAAATTTTTAATAGATAGAGATCTCTGAAATTTTTTATCAAAAAATTTTCTGATGTAATCTTTTATTTCCAAACTGTCATCCCAGACAGACTGAACAGAAAGACCTGCCTTATCCAAATATGAACAAATATAATCAACTTTTTATACAAAACCTGGACAGAAAGATGTGAAACATTTCAGAAGTGAAAGATTACTATAGGCATCACAAAAAAGAAGAAGAAATAAGCAAAATAAAAGTTAAAAAAGAAAGATCCATTATTTAACTCAAGAGAAAGATATATAAAAGATTAATATATCAATCTGATCAATAGTTTTATGAATCAGTGGCTTACAAATATTATAGATAACTCTTTTATCTTCAAAATTTATTTTAGCACTAGCTTAGCTTTGGCAGGTTAGTCTCCTTACAAGGGGTGATAACAAGCCACAATATGAGTATTCCCATGAAGAGGAATCCTCTATTGAATTTTATTTGGTAGAAAACAGTTAGTAAGTTCTAGGATAGTCTTCCTATGTAATTTTGCT
This sequence comes from Acaulospora colombiana, assembly GCA_910592055.1. NCBI lineage: Eukaryota > Fungi > Glomeromycota > Glomeromycetes > Diversisporales > Acaulosporaceae > Acaulospora > Acaulospora colombiana. The sequence goes on along the minus strand of CAJVPT010000826.1, from coordinate 17,083 downwards.
GCAAATATACAAACAAAACAAGATTGAGCTAGCATTTAAAAAAAAAAATTATAAAATATAGGATATAATCAGTTTTCAAAAAAAAAAAACTCTTTCCTACTTGCATAAAAATTTTTGAAAATTTTCTTTTATAGTAACAACACAAATATAAAAGAAAAAACAAAATACTCACTAAGAGCCCCCAACTAACATGTTAAGGAAGTCAACAAGGGCAAGAGACCTATCAGTTAACTACACAAGTGAATGACTCATCATCAGCAGTGGCAAAATCATAAAACCAACTCTGAAAAAAAGATTGGCAGAGAAGTTCGATTCCATGTTACAAATAAAAAAAATCAAGGCCCAATCAAACAATGATAAAGAATATGATCATCAAGACACAGAACTTTTAAAGGAAATGGACATAACAATAGATAATATAGAAGAACAGGAAGAATCAACAAATGAAAACCTGGAAAAATAGAAGTCTGCAAATTAGACAAGAATATTGTAACAGAATAGAGAGATGAAACCATCCTCTCTAATCACAATGGTACTAACAATGACCATAAACACTGCACAAAATACACCTGTAAACAATCATAACAACATTCTTAACAAAGAATACAGCTTTAGAAATTAAGAGGAAAGCAGAATAGAGAACCAATATTAACAACAGTCAGACTAGAAAAAGTTCTGATGAGAATGGAAGAAATACTGGGTAACGATGATAACAAAAAAATCCTTTTTGTCAAAAACAAATGTGGATATCTAAAAACCCTGAAACATATAAATATTGAAGCACCAATTAGTACACCAATGATCACAGCAGTATTTGGGAACTACAATAAATTACAGACTACATTCATTATCAAAATTACTGAGAATAAAATTACTTTAACAAGAATCGCAACTCAGATCAATATAAAAAAAAGTCAAGCCAGGTTTATTCAAATGTGGAATATCCCAAACAATTTTATCAAATCAAACATAGCAGAACTTTTTGAGGACCAATCAATCCTGGAATATATAACCATGCAACCTGCAGGCCTAGTCCAATCCACTATTATACAATTTAAAACAAGGGGCAACTATGAAAAACAAGTTCAAAAATGGTAATCTATAAGGACACCAGATATATGTGGGTATATCTCATATCCAAAATCCATGAAACCAAAGAAGAAAGGAACAAACTCAGTATTATTCTGGCCAACCTCCCACAAGGTACAATAGCAGGTAACCTTAAAGAAATTATCCAATAAACCAATAGCCAAGTATGTTACCTTTCACTAAACTATAGAAATCAAACTAAACATTTTGGTGCAATATATTATGCCAACCAACAAGATCTTACTCAAGCTCTAAAAACTATTCCAAACTTTAAAACAATGATCTCAAAAAGAATCGACAAAGCAATGAAATTGTATTTCTACTGTGAAGCATATGAGCATAATATATACTCCTGCCCCCAAAAAGAAGATCAACTTCCCCCTAGACCAAGATTCAATAAACTTAGCAGATTCAGACTTTTTCACATACAGAAGAGAATCAATAACACATAGAGATCTCAGACAAAGTCAATAAACAAATCAAGCAGGACCTAGTAGAATATATGCCAGTATCACTAAAGGAACCAACAGAGGTCCAGATAGAATGGAATCAATCCTCAATATCCTCAAACAACTTTAAACTGATATGCTTTCAGTTAAACGTCAAATTTACAACCTGGAAAGAAGAATCATGGCAATAGAGACTAGTCCCAATACAAAATTCAAGGGACTAGCTATTTCAGAAGATAAGGATGAGGAAATAAATAAAACCTCAATTTTCAGAACACCTTCCTCCAAACACATGGATATAAGACAAATCCAGAACAGGATGATATAACAAATAAGCCAAATAAAATCTATATTGACATCCATAATAAAAAAAGTAATGGAGTGCTTAAACTCCTCAAGTGGCTTCATTGACCTAACAACACCTCTTCTCTCCTGTCTTTACAATAATTATGATTCAAACAACAAAGAATCAAAGCATCTGCAATTAACAGGAAATTGAAAATATTTAAACAAACATAGAGCACATGATATAGAAGATAAGTATATTAAATATAAGAGGAATAAACAATGAAATAGATCAGATATTACTCATAGAATACTGCCAAGAATAGTATATAGATATCCTAGAAATAATAGAAACCTGGCTTTCTCTGAATCAAAAATGACAAGACTTAGAACATGCCCATATAATCTGGTTATCAACACCACAGAAACAATGATACAGCACAGAAGTAAGCATAATCATAAACAAAAAATGGGTCACATATGTCTATAATATGGTAGAATGTGACAATAAAGGGCTTCAACTTGACTTAGCATTCAAAGAAAAGATTAAATATAAAATTATTACCATCTATAATCCATCAAACACTACAAATAAAAAATCAAAAACAAGACTACTCACATGGATAAAACAAAAAATACAGGAAGCTACTAGCTGAAACATATTCATAATAATAATGGGTAATTTCAATGAACTAGCAAACAATAATGTAAATAGAACCTCAAAAAAGGTTAGAAGTAACAAAACCAGAGATAACATTGATACATTATTCACCTTCAAATTTGTGAACACCTTCAAATTAAACCATCCCTTCTCAAAAAGCTACACCTATATGAGACTGGCATCAGAATACGATAGTAGGATAAACTATATTTGGATTTTACAACCTTAACACTGCATATAATAATTACATAATATACATCAGTCACTATAATGATAGAAAGTGACCACAAAATAGTCTTATTATATATGAGCATACTGCATACATCCTAATCAAAAATAGTCAACAGGAAAAACTATCAGAAAACACAAATATATTTTTATAACTCCACAAACAAATAATAGGCATCATTTAAAAATCGATCAGAAGAAGAAGCCAAAAATCTCCAAATATAGAACAAGACACTTCTAGTTCAATATAGTTGGCTTTCAAAAAGATACTTCTATAGACAGCAAAGATAATACTAAAAATTAAAAGTATAAACCATAACTCTCTACCAATTAGCAAGAATCATTACAAGAAATATATAAAACAACAATTAACAAATTGTAAACTATATAGAATCTATAAGAAATAGTTTATCAACAAACAAAATTGAAACAGTAGTCTTAAGAAGGAAATAGAGCAGCTGGTGCAAGAAATTAACAATGAGACCAAAAGAATCAAAACTCCAATCTTCCAAACAAAAGAAGACATCTCAAGAGAAAGGGCAGAAATGTACAATTACCTGATAGGAATTAGAGAGATATGATAAAAAGAAACCAGGACAAAAACAGTAATAATCAAGAAAAAAAAGGAAAGAATTATCAGAGAAAGAATACAACAGTGATATCAAGCTCTTCAAGACCATCCCAAGAAAATAATAAACAATATTCTAAATAAATAATCTCAAAAGATCGACACACTTAGACTCATCAATAAAATAGAAAATAACACGATTGATATAATCACAGATCCAGAAATAGTCAAGGAAAAAATAAGATCCCACTTCAAAAAATAGATGGAATCAAGATACATACTAGACATAAGGGACTTTCCAAACTGGTAGGAGCAATATAGAGCAAAAGATAGCATCAAATAAGAATAGTACCAAAACTGCATTGAAAAATTTAACACTCAGGAAATCAAAGAAGCAATCAAGTCCAAAAACAAAATGAGTGCTCCTGAACCCTCAAAAGTCTTGTACAAACTTCTTCAGCACCTGAGTATCAATAGCATTCGAGTATTGAAACAACTCTTTGATAGAATATCAGAAATAGGAAAAATCCTGACAGAATAAAAAGAGAACAATGAATATTCAATTTCCAAATAAAAAAATAGATGGAAAACATCAATATAATTAGACTGATAATATTACTAAAAACAATCTGAAAAGTTTTCATGAGTATACTGGCAAATAGGATCGCAAACAGCTGCACAACCAGCAAAATACTATCTAACAATAATTGGGCAGGACTACCTGGAGGTAGTATACAACAATCAATCCATATCTTGAACAACATTATGAAAAAAGTGAGAGAATTCAAGAAGGAGGCTTGGGTTTTCAGTCAAGACATCAGCAAAGTATATGACTTTATAAACAAAGACAAATTAATCAATGCCCTACACAGAATTAAAGTTCCTCAAAGCATTATAAATATCCTTATAGACACACTCACAAACAGAAAAAACAAGATAATAATAGCATATGGACTAATCAATGAATACTTAATAAAGAATGGAATAGATCAAAGTGATACGATCTTCCCACTACTGTGGAGAATTTTTTATGACCCATTACTACAAGAGATAGAAGATCAGTACAGAGGATATAAAATGGAAGAAAAGTAGAACAAAGACTTATCAACAACACACTTCATCAAATGAAAGACCCATTGAAAAACCTGCAAAATAATATCCACAGTCTTTATAGATGACACAAAGGTATATGAGAAATCAAACAAATATGCAAAAAATTCTAGATACAGCAACAGAATTCTTCAGAATAAATGAAATCCAAGCCAATAGAGAGAAATCATCATTGGTATGCATTAATGCATCAGCCAAGAACAGAATAACAAGTGTCTTTCTAGCAGATACACAATTCTTACTCCTAAGGAAGGATGAAACTATATGGATACTTGGAGTCTGGATAACAGAAAATGAAAAGAAGAAATATCAGAAACAGTTAATATATGATAAAATCAACATATACACAAGTATTCTTGCCTGAAAAAAATAATAGACAAGCAAACTTGCTACATCATTAACCATGTTCTATACCCAACAATAGAATACCTCCTTAATAACATGTTCCTATCAGAACAAGAATGTAACAAGATCTATAAGCACAAAATAGGCCTACCTATAATAACCTCCAATTGCATACTATATGCAGTCTTTGGGTACAAAGTCTTCAACTTTTGGAATAGACAGATCTTGATATAAGGAAAAAACTTAGTTTATAGACTGAATAGCTCAGACACCTGCAGCATAACAACTTTTATAAGGCTACAACAACTACAAAACAATTATTGATATGACATACAGTATCAATCCTAAAAGATAAACTCTCCTTCTGAACATGCAAATGTAGCAACCTATCCAATGATATCCTAAATGTTATCAATGTTCAAGGAATTACATTCACTCTTTCAGACTATATTACAATTGGAAAACCTATTAACAAAGAGAAAACTACAATCAAAACAGTAATAGCAGAAGAATAGTATAACCAATATAGACAGGCCCTTTGAAAAAGAAAAATACATTTTATCAAACAACTCCTTAATGATAACCTTACAAGGGTCCTTACATGGCAACAAATTAGAAACAAACTGGTAAGACAAGAAAGAACATCACAATGGCATAATGATCTATGGAAAACAATTTGTAAGGACCTCTCAATGAAGGAATATGACAACATCAAAATATCAATCATCAAAGAAACTAAAAATATTTTTTTCACAAATACAAGGATTGCCCTTATATAAAGAAAAACAACTATCAAATGAATTGCAATAAAAAAGAATGAAATGACAATAATGTTCAGGAAGAAAAAATATCTAGATCAGAAAGTCATAATTGTCAACCATATAACTAAGGAAGATCAAACATTGCCTTTACATAAATATAAGGGCGGTCCCTTAAATGATCTGTACCTAATAAAAAATACAAAGATCCATAACAATGCATATCTCAATTACTACTAAACCAATTGATTAATATATTGATTCAAAGAAGTTCAAAATCAGTACAATCCATCAATCATATCAATAACACTAATAGTATACAGAAACCCAAATAACCATTTTAAGAGAAACTGTACTATTGCTTAAGGGAATCAAGCTAACATTAAGAGAAAAACAAGATACCAAATCTTCAAATACTATTTCCAACAATCTATCTCGACCCAATGTTCACAACCATAGTACTACTCAAGGCAAGACTCAAAACAAGTGACCAGAAAATAAAGAAACTTACAGACATAGCCATAAGGATCCAGCAATACAATGACTTATATATATATACAGATGAATCCTTTACTAAATGATCAATAGGAAGCAGAATGGGACTAGGCTAAATTATCCAAATGTAATCTAGAAGAGATCTAGCAGAATTTCAAGCAGAAATGCAATACACACCATTATCCACAAGAGTTGAGCTAACAGCAATACTAATAGCCTTTAGTACAATTAACCTGGATAAAACAATAAAAATTTTTATAGATAGCCAAGGTACAATAAATTCAATTAGAAATTACCAACAGGGGAAATGAGGAAATATAAAGCAAAAGAAAGATCACTAAATCAAAAATTAACAAACATAATTACAGAAAGCTTAAAATAAAACAGATCCAAGTACAATAAATCAAAGTCAAAAGTTATACAGTCATAATTAAAAATAAAAGAGCCAACAAACTTATCACTATTACATATACTGATCCATATAAGGATATTATAACAATACAGAAAAAACAGTCAATCAAGAACAACATATCAGTTAGATGGGATCAGTCCTTTATAGATCTTTCCTTCAAAACACTCAGGAAAACAATAATCAAAATCAAGTGGGAAAGCAAATTGTGGGCATTACAAAAAATAAATAACTGATCCACTAAAGAAAAATCCAAGAAAATAGACTAGATGCTTATACTGGAAACCCTCTTATGCATAAAAATTACATCACTACATATAGATGCTAGAGATCACAAAGACAGAACCTTCAGAATCAAAAGTTGGATAAATAAATATCTAACCATGTCCAAACTTAACACCAGACTGTCACATGTATATACCAGCCCCATATGTATGATCTGCAAAAAACAAGAAGAAACTAACCTTCATTCTTTCATATGTAGAACAAACTCTGAAAGACTAAAAGAAAATACATGACATTTCTAATTGAAGAATGTATATCCCGTAAAATAATATTTAACAATCAGAACCAATACAAAATAAATAGAAATATACATAACTAAGAAAAAGGAAAGAAGCAGTAACAGAAACTTGGAATCAAACAGACTGGGATGATATTATAAGGAGGGCTATTATATTTAGAATAGTAAAAAAGGCTACATAAATTACTCAAAACTTAACTGAAGCAAATAATACAATAAGAAAAGCAACAAACAGATTTTGGCAGGAAAAAAGAAAAGTCTGAAGACCATGCTGTGATATAGTTTCCACTTGAAAAAAGGAAAACAAGATCACAAGGAAAATAAAACACAATAGGTTGGCTAGAAGTCCCGATACATACATCTCACTCTCCAATATGGAAAAGCATCTCATATGAACTTTCAAACTCTTGTACATTCAACTAATTAATTCAAGTATGATCAATATATTAAACAATAGTTTTTCTATATATACCTTGTTCACACTCAAAATCAGTATTAGTGGAGTTATGACATGCTAACATTTACAAATGTGAACTGCAGTAAGTCACAGGGTTTATAGCTTCAGTTGTAATATTGAACTATTAGTCTTTTCATCTTCTTGAATGTATTTTTCATCACAATTAAATTTGTGTAAAGGGAATATTAATGAATAAATAAAGGTTAAATGGCATGAATATGCCAGCATTAAAAAATGTATACTGTATATATATTGGTTATCTAACTATATTTTAAAAAGATTTATTATATCTCTATAAGTTTAATTTTTAATTTTTTTTTTATAAAGCTGGCTTAGCCTCCAGTTGGTCTTTATTAAACTTTTACTTTGATATTACATTGTATTATCTGTTTCAAAGTTCACTAGATTTTATAAACTATACCAGCATATATATTAGGAATTTTAGAAAAAGATATCTCCTGGTTTGGATCTCCTGTGAACCTCCATGGCCTATTGCCCCTTTCAGAGAACTAACTTGCCTAGGCTGAGTTAGTGCCATTTTTCTTATTTGCTGAGTTGAAAAGGAAGTTGAAGGTTTTCTGTTTTTTCCAGTCTAAATTGACTGTATTCTTTGTCTCCCAGTGTACCTCCTTGATGTGTTTTGGCTCCACTTGCCCTTTACCTTCTTATCTGTTCTTGTTATCCCCTGAAATATTTCCCATTTGATTAGGACTTCACATTTCTGTTTCCAGATAGCTCTTGTGATTTCCTAGATTTTTTCAAAACATCCCACGAGGGTTGGTTTGGCTTTCTTCTTAAAAATCCTTACCCAGTTGTAAATCATTTTTGATATGTCATATGGGACTAGGCTTCTAGTTATTATTTGAGTCCAGCGGTTGATTTTTTTCCTTTTGGCCCTTGTGGTCCATTCCTGTACCCAACATTTGCTTTGTTTCTCCCTACTCTAAAGGAAGAGTGCAATTGTTTCTATCATGTGATTGCTGACATCAAAATCATTTTCTCTGCATGTATACACATGCGTTAGGTCTTCTACTGCTACCTTGCACCTAATATACTGGCTGAATTTGTAAAGGTCATTCCTTCATTCTTGGAGCTTAGATATAGTTGGCAGTTCTTGAGTCCAGAATTTTAACTTGAAGGTTCTTTGTTGATGGTCTTCGATACTTGTGGCTCCTGTAATAATCTTCTTTGATCTCAGAAAGTTGACTGTTGCTTCCCAGTCTATTGCATTGTAATATTGATCAATGTCTCAGTTTCTTTTCAAGTAGTACTATTCCATGATCTGTTCATTCCAGAAATGGTTCTGAACTGCTTCCCTGGTATTATAATTGATTATCTGGCCTTTATACAAAAGTTCAAGCACATTTTTGTTACTGGAGGTGATGTCTAACTTGGTCATCTACTATTTGAGCCTTGCTCGTTTGGCTTATGAGTCCACCTTGCTATGTGTATGTATCTCATTCCTTTTGATTTTCTCAACTTGGAGTTTGAGGTTCCTAGAGTGAACTAGATCTTTTATATGTGCTATTATCCATACTATCTTGCTTTTATTTTTTGTGACTCTCAAAGCTGTTACGATCATATGGCTATCCATATAGATTGTTACCTCTGTTCTCACTGGAAAAAAGGCCAGTGCAATCATGACTGCATTTAGCTCTGCCTCATTTGATATTGTTTTCTAAAGAATTTTGAATGTTGTTATCTCTGTCTCATTCCCTATCAACAGATTGATTACGTGGAATGCAATAGTATAGAAGTTCTTATAGCAACTTGTGTCTATTGTAATTCTGACTTTTTTCTAGCCTTCCATGCTTAGTTGTAGATATTTAAGCCTTTCTAAGCTAGTGCTGTCCTTGATTTATTGGTCATACTCATTTCTGTATGTGGGATCTGAGATGTAAATGTCATTTAATTTGATCATGGGGTTGTTTTTGCATTGAGTAAGCCTTGCCTTTATACTATCTGGGGATGAAAGCAACTTGGTTACCTTGCATGTTCTTCTATCTAATGTAACTTGTTTACTACTTCTGGTAATTGCTATCATATTTTTGCTTAAGAGGTTTATTATGTACATATTCTCTTTCACACTCATGTTGATGTCACATCCCAGGCATGTTTTTAGATATGGTATGGGTGTCCTCAATATAATGCCTTGCTATGATAGTGTTTATATCTTTCTTTTTTATTTTTCTCAATAGCAGTTCTTCCTCTACTATCTCTTTTAGTATTGATATCCAGATACGCTTATTCTTTTTTAGGTATTTGCTGCTTATCTTGTTAACCCAGATTATATATTGAAAGGGGTTCATGCCAGGATCAAGGTTGGTTAACCTTGTTGTATAGTTTGGATATATAGTTTCTGTGGTGAGCTTGTTGACAATGTCTTCATAAAAGCGTGGTTGTCTTCCTTGTGCTCTTCGCTAAGTGGTCTAACATACTTGTGTCCAGCTGATTAATTTAGTTCTGTTGTAGTTGTTGAATTGCTCTACCTACCTTAGGTCACTTGTTCTGAGCCTATTACTATACTTCTCAAATCAGTGGGGATCTATAAGTATTTTTAAAAGCATCAGTCTGAACTCCTGTGCTTTGTGTATTTGTTGCATATTTTTGAACAAGAAACCTTGTCTTTGTGCATTGATAAGCATGTCTTGTAAGAAATTGATGCCTGTTGGATATATTTTTGGACATGGATTCAAGATACTTATGTCTGACCATATCACTTATTGAAGGTTTATTATCCTTTCCCTACATAGTCATCCTGCATGGTTAGTTGCTGGGTGCAGTTTTTTGAGTAGTGTAATAGGCTTCTGAAACATGCATGCTTTGAGGTTGAAGATGTTGTATATCAGATCACTGTGAAAAATACAGTTTGGGGCTGATGTTGCGAAGCTCACCTTATGTTTAAAAATCCTATTGAGCTTTTTATTATTATTATTCACTTTAACCTCTGAGAGGTGTAGATCTTATATTAAGTACTCTATCTTTAGTATAATTATGTAGTTGATTAGGTATTGAGCTTGTTTGTCTATTATTTTCTTCCAGAGTAAGTGGCTGATGAGATTTGATATTATCTGACTAATCAAGTTTATTTGATGTTTCTTTATTCCATTCCAGTCGATTCACACTCCCAGGTATCTAACTGGCTCCTATATAGCTCTGATTGTGTTTTGCTCAAAGATTATTTTAGACTCTTTTTTATTGTTGATTATGAGGAGCTCTGACTTCTCTGGGTTGACTTTGACTTGTGCAAGATTATATAAGGAGCCAGCTAACTTTAGGATAGTTTCTAGTTGGTTTCAGTTTCTGACCACCCATGCTGTGTCATCCATATATGCTATGATGAATGTGTTCATAGTACTTTGAGATGTTCTGAGCTATGTCCTATCATACATTTTTGTAATACTTCTGTACCCTTGTATTTTGCTGACCCTATATATTAGTGGGTCATAGTAAATGTGCTAGAGGAGTGGTAATATTGCATCTCCTTGATCGATTCCATTTCTCACATCATATGGATCTGTGATTTCTACTCCTGTGATGACTATGTTTTTCCTATTCTTGAAGCCCTTTATTATGAGGCTTATGAGTTTGCCCAGGAGTTTAATCCTTCTCATGACCTGTACTAAGGTGGCTAAGTCTATGTTATCATATGCTTTGTTCATGTCTTGAAAAAGGATTCACAATTCTTTACTATTTTCTCTTACATTTTTGATGACTACATTTATTTCAAAAATGGGTTCCATTGTGCTCATTCCTGGCAAAGCCATCCATTTGTGTTCTGACAATATCTAGTGTCTAGTGAATATATTGAACAACCTGTTCACCAATCCTTTCATAAAAATTTTTTTGATTGACTCCAGGAGTGAGATAGGTCAGATCTTTGTTAGGTTATTACTCCAGTCATATGTCTTTGTAATCAGATAGATGTTACCTTCTTTCTATTCCCACAGTATCAGGCCAGAGTATAGAATTGCATTGAAGATGTTTTTGATACTCCCAATTGCTTTGGGACCCAGATAATATAGTGCTTTATATGGGATTTGTGATTGGCCCAGGGCTGAAATTTTACTTGCCTTGACAATAATATCTCTTATTTCTTGTGAAGAGAAGTCTGCTATTACTTCTATATACTATTCATCATTCACGTGTTGGAGGGGTTCATATTCTTCTTTCCATTTCTATGGGATTTCCCATGGCTGAGGTCTTTTGATTCAATTTTCAAAGTGTTCTCATACCTGTGATTTTATCTCAACCTCATCCAGTACTATGTCTGGCTTCTCATTGTTCAGAATTAGCTTGTCATGTTTAATTTTCCTTTTTTCCCTTTCTAGGAAGCTATCTATTATCCTTTTTTTGTTGATGTGAACTAGGTCATGCAGCTATTAATGGTTTCATAAATTTTCTTGCTCTTTATAGTGCATAGATGTCTGTGCGAAGTGTTTTTAATGCTTTTGATTTCTTCCACCATTACAATTCTCATGGTTTTGAAGTTTTCTAGGATGATAAGTTCTTTGGGGAGTTCAATGCCATTATTTTTTGCCAGGCATTGGATTCTTGCCAGGTCTTCTTCTCTGATTTTTCCATATTTTCCTTCTGTTAACAACTTTTTGAGCTGGCATAATCCAATTGCTGAGGTTGAGGCTATTCTGTTACATCTCTCTTGTTTGTTGTATAAGTGAATTTGCATTTTCTTGACCTTCTGATATGTGCACTGGTCTCTCTTAAGATTGTTTCCCTTAGGTTGTTCCACTTTTCATTTGTGTTTCTACTTGGAAACATCCCACCATTGAAGCAGGCTGTCTCTTTCTCTATTTGTTTTGTCCACTTCTCCTATCTTGCTGGTTCTGTGTTCACCCAGTTATATCTTGTATTGGGCTTTTTCTGTTTATTTCTTTTCCTTTTCAAAAGTAAAACAGCCAGGTGCACTCTGGCAGCTATAATATCATGATCACTCTTGTAAAGCTATTTATATTTATTCTTGATATCTATTATTAGAAGTTCAAGTTGCCTATTCTGTGTTATCCAAATTTGATTGATCCTGCTTGATATTGTTGGAACCGTTTCCCATATAAATTTCTTTTTTTGTGGATTGGCTATGTGAAAAGTATCGATGAATTCATGATCTTTCATGTCCTTACTGAGGATGCTATTGGATGATATCCTGTTTTCAAAATAGCAGTGCTTATTTGAGAATCTGTCTATGCAGGATATGTCTGTATTATTTAGGTCTCCTATGATTATAACTTCTCAGTTACTGATGTTGAGTCATCACATTATCTTCTTTTCAAAATTAGATCTCTTTGAGGCCTTCGCTGGAGAGTATATACCTATTATTCTAATGTACTTTTTGCATTTGAAAGTCACATCAAGCATAATAGCTCTTCCCTCAATTGTTTCCTTTTTTACAATTCTTCTTGCAAGTTGGTGTTTGAGGGCCACTCCTACTCTTGATCCTTGTTTTTGATTTGTGCTGGTCCAATGGTACTCATACTTATTAGTCATCCAGTGTTTAGTTGCATGGTCACTTCCATTCATTTCTATACTGATTACGATGTTCCAGTTTTCCCTTTGCTATAGCTCTGTCCAAGCTATCTTGTTTACTTCTTTATTGAGCCTTCTCACATTGGAGATTGTGATTCTTAGTGTAATTTCTACTTCTACTTGATCAATTGGTTTTCCAAGGATTTGTATTTCTTTGTTATTTCTCTTCTTGGGTATTTCTTTAGTTTTTGATATGTCACCCATAGAGGTTAATATTGGTATTGATGTTGATCACCTGTCAAGGTTCCTATGGCCTCTAAAGCTCTTTGCATGTTTGCTTACATGTCCTATATGATTTTGTTGATTTGCTATTATTTCTTGCGAATGTCTGTTGAGTCTTGTATTTGGACTGAGGTTTCAAAATCACTTGAGCTTCTTGGTAATTTATTCTTCTCCTTGTTCTTACTATCGGAGTATTGTTCCATCTTGTCATAGTATTCCTGATTGTATACTTCAATATTTGTGACTTTCTCATCAAGGTTTATTATCATTTGCACTTTTCTTTGTATTGTCATCAGCAACTTTGCGACTTCTCTGATGTCCTGAGGTTGCTGTGTGCGTCTTTACTGACTCTGGAATTGTTTCTGTCAGTTTTGTTGAGTACGTTCCTGCATTGTACAATCCTGTCATTTGCTGGTGGCTCATACCGCTACTATGTATAATACTGGTTTGGAACCTCTCTTGTTATTTGGAGCTGTGGATGTTCTAAGGCCACATGTCTTCACAGGTTTGAACTTGCTGTAAATCTATCCATATTTTTCTGTCTGGTTGTGGTTGAATTCTCACTATTGTTTTCTCCATTTTTTGATAAGACATCTTTTAACAAGATGAGTTGTTGCATCACAGATTGAACACAATGGTGTGTTGATAGAAATCAAGGATTTATCTGTTTCCCCGAGGATGTAAGATGAGTCTTTTGTCACAAGTAGGTCTTCTTTTGTTTCGAAACTTACTACTGCGAACTTCTTTGGTCAATACCTTGTTGAGCAGGTACGTGGTATATAGTATATAAGTGCTTTCATCTCACTTTGGACCTGTTTGAGGTCCCATGCCATAGTGCCCAGTAACAAGTTGACCAGTTTGACTGCTATGCTATGTCTCTCTCGTATCTGGTTGATGGATCAACAAGTGTCATTTATTCTAACTGCATCTCCCTTGATGAGAGTGTTGTGTTACTTGACCAGCAATTCTTTGACTGATACTTCTTTGAAGATAATCATGGCAAACTGCCACAGGTTCTGAGTTCTTATACTGATTCCTGATATATTACCGAATTTGGTGAAGTGCTGTCTCACTTTCAAAAGTTTTATGTTCAGAATAGATTTGCTTCTTAATCATTTGTCTACCGATCTGCATGTGTGTGAGCTTATTGTCACCTAGATCGGGTAATTCCATTCTCGTTGCATTATCTGCTACTTGTTGATCCCCAAAAATTGTGATGATTTATGTTTCCTCTTTTCTGTATTCACTGTGGATAGTGATAACCCTGGAGGAAAATTGAGGGCTTTGATTAAGTAAAGGATTTTTGCATTGTTGTTTGACCCAGAGATGACATTGGCATCGATGCTCACTTTGAAATGATCTCTTTCATATCTGATCTCTAGGTTGATTGGTTTCCTTAGTCTTGACTTGTTGTTGGGATGCACCACGTTGTTCTTGCGACCTACAGGTGTTCAAAGTTTTTCTTTCCTCTCTCCAGAGGCTTGTTCATTAGGTCATTTTTTGTGCTATCTGCTGCTATGTCACGAGTCCTCTTCTGCAGTTCTCCTTTATCTCGGTTTCTCCTTGCCAAATATGCACAGTTTGCTGACTGATCTCCTATTCCACTTTCAGCTTCTTCTATCAGTTCACTTCATGTCTGTCATTTGCGGGGTGGTTCTGACTCTATATTCATGCTAGCTGCATCTGGAGTTGCAGCTGTTAGATTTTTGTGAACATTTGTTTCCTCACTTTCTGGATTGAGTTCTGCTGCCAGAGTAGATAATGTTTTTGTCTGTATGTTTATAGGCTTCTTGGCATATGGTTGGTTATGAAGGGAGGCAGTCTCTTGACACCTTCTTTCTGCACACTGGTTTCTTTCTATTCTCTATTGTTCTAGTTGCGAAACTTTGGTATTTCTAGCATTGAAAGTCATTTTCCTGTTATCAAGATTGCTGCACCTCAAATTATTGAGAAAGAGTGTGTGATGGTCCTCTCTATAAATTTAATATTTAAAAATATTTTATATTTTAATATTATATTTCTTGTCAAGTTTATGAGATTACCCTCTTTCTACTAATCCTCTAATCATATACAAAAAAGATGTTCACAAGAAGTTTTATACTTCAAGGTTAATAAAGTCTTATCACTTTCCTTAAACAAACTTAAGAACAAGGTTTTCAAGAGTCACCCTATCACTCCACTACCTCTTTTTATATCTTGCTACAAAAAACTTATCTTCTAGTAGCCAGAAAAAAAACTTTATTCTTCTTACCAATGGCAAAAAAGTTTTGAAAGAAAGTAGACCTGACTTCTCTATTTCTTTTTCACTTGTCTTAAAAACATTACAGAGCCTTGTTTGTAATAAGAAACTCTTTAGAAGACAACTCACTACTTACTTGTCATTATGTATACTCTAATAATGCTCTTTCAAGATTTTTCCTGAAGGATTTTGTCTACCTCAGTTTGACCCTGAATTTTGAGTAACACAAAATTTCTGGTGCTGTGATTTGATAATGGAAACATTTCAGTGATTCAAAATGTAAACAAGCTCCTATTGGTTACTTTACATATCTGAATACATTTTCTCAATTTCTATAAGAACCTGGAATCCACTATAAGTTGCATGTCAGTCACATATGTAGATTCAAGATATAAAATATATAACATCATTGGCTATATGAAAAGAATAAAGAAACCTAGATTAGGACTCATTGGATAGCAAACAATAACTCTCCTCTACTTCTTCTTTCCTTTTCTCATGAACATAACCAGAGGAAAAAGATCACAAGGTGCAGAATCCTTTAGGAGAGTTTTTGGTTACCTGGCACTGACATATTGAAAAGACAACCCCTGATTCATTAAGCAACTACCTTCTCTCTTTAAATACTCTTTTGATAGTAGCATGATATAAAAACAATTTTAGTTAATGCTAGTGGAGTTAAGACTTCACATAAGGGATCCCCAATATTGGAGGTGATATGTACCACAGGTGAATTCTTGGCACATTAGTCACCCCTCTTTATGAAATTTGAAGTAGTAATAAATTACTCGGTAGACCATGTTTTGTCATGTCTCTAGGAAGTGCTGGTATGGTCTTGAAGATAATATAGTTAAAAGTTTTTTTTACTCAATATTATTCCTTGTTTTGTTTTAGTAAATAGTTTACCGATACTCGATGGTCATGTAATTATCTTATTCTGGTTGGGGGAGATATAAATAGTTTGCTTCCTATACTATTTGTTGATCTGTCCTTAGACAGTACAAGTAATTATTTATCCCAGTTGTCCCTAGGTATCTTTTTGCTTTAATAAAACATGTTTACCCTGATGCAAGGATGAGCTAGCATTAAAAAAAAAAAAATTTCTTGTCAAGTTTGTTTTTTGATTTTGATATATAGAATAATTAATATTTTTTGTATTTAACAATATTGAATTACTTATATATTCTACAAATTATTGATTCCTAAAAATAATAAGTTTAATTTTTTTAAAAAATTTTTATTCTAAATAAAAAAAGGAATTTTAAAAGAATTTAGTATCTGGATAGAATATATTATTTTAATAAGTTATTTATTCTAAATAAAAAATATTTTAATATCTAGATTTATTATTTTTTATTCCTATTTAACTTGCTTATTAAAAATTATGATTTACTTATAAAATGATAGACTAGTTTTTATATTTTTTTTTATTTGGTTTAAATTTTTAATAATTAATTTTTTTTTTAAAACACTAGCTTATCCTTGTACCTAAAGATAGGTCCCTAAAGGGGGAGGTAGGGACAAAAGTCAAATGTCCCTTACTAGAAAACATTAAAATTTTTAAATTAATAATTATAAAAAAACTACCTACAATTATTCTCCATTATTCAAATCATTGATTTATAATATTTCCTGACTTTTGTTCCTATTAAAGTAAAGAACTATGAATTTTGTCCCTCAAAAAGGGACATAAGTGATCTGCAA
>CAJVPT010000825.1:0-25428 GCA_910592055.1 Acaulospora colombiana | reverse complement strand
AAGTTGACTGCAATTAAATATCCTTCCATTTCTTCTACTGATGCTACTTTTTTTTCAAGATCTTTTCTGATCAGTAGACTAACTTCTGTTCTATATGTAATATCTGCATTAATACTATAGAAGCATTTATATAATATCTAATTGTTGAAGACCCATTTTGCCTTTGTTTTGATCAATTTGGTTTCACTTAATCCTAGCATTTCTATTCCTTGTTCCTGCATTTCTTCTATATGACTATATTGGATTACTGTATTTGAGATGCACTAATATTGTGTGTGCCAATTCTTATTACTTTTTTATAAATATTATCATCATTAGTCTTTTTTAATATACCTTTGTCTTGAGAAACTCCATTTTTTCTATTTGAAGAAATATGTCAATATTATACTTATTTTGCTGTTGAATTATTTCTTCTTGTTCTATTTGTTGCCCCTTGCCCTTGTTTAGAGTATTTGTTGTAGGAGGATTGGATCAGTCCCCCTTGTTGTTGTTCTAAACAACTAATGTTTCTAGGAGCAATTTGACCTTCCTCTATCTTTTCTTATTTGTTTACTGGAAGTTGTTTTTTCTTTTAGTCTTGAGATTCTACTATTTAGTCTTAGTAAGTTTACTAAAATGAGGTTTAGGGAGTCCTGTCTGTCTTCTGTCTCATATTCCATATCTTCTCTTTAGAAAACTTTTTGTCATTGTTGATTACCTATCAGTTCTCTATTGCTTCCTGTAGCTGGACACCTAAACATTCTATTTCTCCACTGTTTTGGTTCATTGTTATAAGTTTGTCTAGTATTTTTTTAACTTATTATTAGCCAGCCTTGCTTATATAGTTTTTTGGTTGACTTGTTAGAACTGTCACTATCATTATACAAGCTCACCTGTTCTAAGCTTCTGGATCTCCATTTAGATTTCTTATTACTTCTAATATTTGTTCTTCCTAATTATACAGTAGGTTGATTAGGTTCATTATTGCTTGAATCATTCTTTGGTTTAGAGACTTCTGATTCAGAACCTTCTGATTTGAAGACTTCTGTCTTATGGCATTACTCTTTTAAGGCTTCTATTTCTTTGGTAAAATGTTTCTTGGCACTCCATGTTAGCTTGTGTCCATAGATAAAAATATATTATTTCAATGTTCTTGCTTGGTTTTGGGCTGATATGAAACATATTACCATATATTCTCTCTTTTTGAGTGTATAGAGGTTTTTAGGTGTATAGCATGTTTTTGCTTTAGTATGCTGATTGTTCTTAAGATCAAACTAGTTATAGTATTGTGTGTTCTATACAATCTCAAGGACTAAAAGTTCTGCTGTTTGATAATATTATTAATTTCATCATTGTCTGGCTCATGTTGAGTAAAGATAGCTCTGATTGTTTCTTGATTGATATGAATCATCTATTCATCTTCCATATTGTTGTATTGGTATTATTTGAGCTTTAATTCTTCTTAGTGATCTTGAATAATTGTAAATATGAATATTTGAGATCTCTCTATATCTTTGAAAGGCAGATTTGATCTTGTGTCTTGAGTGACTTTGATCAATATCAATAAGGGTTACTACTAAAGATCTCTTGTTCCTCTTTTCCTTCTACCGAAAGATTTTTTTATATACAGGGTATAAGATATTCATCCATTTTTCTATTTTTAGGGGTATGACTGTAAAGTTTTCACTCTCTTTTTTGTTAGCTTTTTCTAGACACTGCAAAGCATCTTCTTATTCTTCACAACAGAAGGTTATCCAGACATTGCCATTGAGAAACTCTTTTTTGAAAGGCTTTGAGTCTTTTGATAATTTTAATATATTTTGAATATATGTCACATATTCATATTCTGATTCTTCTGGAAGTCTAGCTATAAATACTTCCATTTTGTATTTACCATATTTTTTAATATGAAATGGATTTAGGCTAGATGTTTTTGGTCTGTTTCTTGTAAAATATGTTATTGCTCTGTAATGTTATCCCCTTTAATTTTTTCAGTAATTGCTTCTATTTTGACCTGATCTTCTATTGCCTTTTTTCCTATTTCAATTTGGATATTGATAGGAATTTTTACTTTTATTGTTGGCTGAACTTTCATATTTATTTTTTTTTCTGGGAGATCTCTAATTGCATAGAGATCATTTATCATTAGTTGCTTCTTTGGATAGATATAAGGAACTTGTTATAATTTTTCTTCTTGATTTATTATATCAAACTACTTGTCCTCCAGAAAGGGGACTAAAAGGTTTTCTTTTTTGCCTTGCTCCTGGATTCATAAGTAGAGAATATGTTGTTTGAGAACTGTGACTCTAATAAAGGTGGTTTGATCAACATTTAGAATCCTGATACTGATACTATCTAGGATCAAGTATCTGCTTGGTCCCAGGACCTTGTTTGAGATATTATCTATAATAGATATTGTGCTGTGAATAGTTTGTGTAGTCCATAGCATTCATTGTTGATTATATTTGTTTGATAGTTGGACCAGTGTATCTATAATATGTGCTTCCCTTTTCTTCATAATTTGCATTAACTTATGTTTTTTCATAGTTATATTGAATTACGTGTCATGGAAAAATGTATTGTTTACTTTTGTATAGTGTTGTGTTTTGATTTGATATACATTGTTGTTTACTTTGATCAGATATGCATTATTGTTTACTTTTGTATATTGTTGTATTTTGGTCAGACATACTTTGTTGTTTATTTTGATCAAATATGTGTTATTGTTTACTTGTAATTCTAGTTGATCAGTGTTGTTTACCAAAACAGTTTAGTAAAACATATGAAATTGAAGAATTAATCACGTTCTGATCAGATTATTTTATTTGACATATAAACAAGTTGTTGTGTTCCTAAATAACATGTTCATGTTTTGTATAATGTAGTAAGTGTTATGTATTATTGTTGTAATATTTGGATACTCTTTACTGTTTAGTAAAAGAGACTTGAATGTTCTCCTAGGTGTTGTAAACCTTGAGTCTGAATTGATTTATTGGTTTGACCTATTGTTTACAAGACTTCTCTTGGTGTCAAGAAAGGTGTTAACCTGCATTAACCTGGTTGAGAGCTTGGAAAGTTGAGGTTGGGTCTTAAAGAGCATGCTGTGAATCAGTTTTCTTGAATTTTTCTTTCCTTTATAAAGAAAGAAAATCTATAAAGTATGGCTGAAATATGCTTGTATTTTTCTACTTCTTGTTGCTGAAGATTAGATGCACTAAGGACTGATCTTGTATAGTTATTTCTTGTTGTTTTGCTGGTTTTTATTAAAAGTTTTTCTTTGTGTTATAGTTGGCTTCTTTTGTTTTTCAAGAAAATTATCAAAAAAGAAAATTTTTAGAAAAACTGGGAATCAGCGAAAAGAGTATAATATTTTAAAATTTAAAATTTTCTTCAAATACTTTCACATTATATATATATATATATATTATCAATATAAATAGTTAATCTATTATAAATATAATCTTTTTTTTTATAAAGCTGGTAAAGTCATGTCATATAGTTTTTATTTAATCATTTGTACTTTCTTTTATACACAAATTTAATTGTGGAAAAATTCATTTATGATAGGAAAAAAACTACTGACTCAGTATCTTAATGAACCCTGTGACTTGTTACAGTTCACTTGTCAGTGAATATTAGTATGTAATAACTCCACTAACACTGAAATTTAATAAAAAAATATATTGATTGAATACCTATTTTCCAGGGTTTCTTTTATAACATGGTTGATTAACTCTATATATAATTGTCTATTAATATTTTGCAGTCCTTCTTCCTTTTGGATATTTTTACTTATTTGATGGTGCTTTGTTTAGCATTTGCTTCCTTTTTTTTTTCTTGATAATATCTTGTGTTTTTTTCCATTCTATAATTAGGTTGCATCTCAGTTTCTAAACTTCTTTCTTATCTAGTCAAAACTAGGCTGTTGCTGTTTTTAGGGCTCCATTATTGCTTCTTCATTACTTATGATTTCAACTGCAGTTTGCTTCATCTTGTGCATGATAGCCCTTCTAATAATGTTTGTCCATTCTATATCATTTGATCCCCTTATTTCATTTGCTCTTGTTATTGGTTGAAATGATCATTTCCATTATTGTGGATTGGTTCATTTTGTTTCTGGCTGTTAGTTCTGGTTGTACACTCTTCTGTGAGGAAGGAATTGTACTTTTCCATGAGTCTTGTCTTGTTAGGTCCACATATAAGGAAGTGGAAACCTTTTTCTTCTTGTTTCTTGCAAATGATACAGGTTGAATCTTTATACAGATGTGGTCTCTATGTGTGCAGGTTTGCCATTATTGAAAGTTTATTTAGCCAGGTTTTCCATCTGAAGGATTTATTTTTACAGTCCTCCTGGTCTGTTTGTGGTGATGTGATCTTGGATAGTAATAATGTTTATAGTGTTATATTCCAGTCTATCTTCTTGGACTTGGAGCTAGTGCTTGTCTATTTGGTTTTTAGAAGCATTTTCCCTAGTGTACTAAAGAGAAGATCTATAAAGGTTTTGTCTCATCTGAGTAATGTCATGTCACTTGTTGAGTTTAGTTTGTATACCCTAATAATATCCTTGGGTTTGTCTACCAGTGTAGTTGCTGCTAGTTTGTCTACCAATTCATTTCCTCAGTTACTTGAGTGACTTTTGATTTTTGTCTATTTGACCTCAATTCTTTGCATGGATATAATTTCTAGAATTGTATTGATCAAACTTCTGTTTGGATTCTTCATTGTCCTGTTTCTGGTATTACCTATCTTGGATAGCTTTTTTATTCTATTGATTGCACTTTGGCTATCTGTAATGATGTTTATTTTCTTTTCTGTACCAACTGTACTGATCATTGTTAGAATTGCTGTTAGTTCAGCTCTGGTGGATAATGGGGTGTCTCTGATTTCTGCTTGGAAGGTGGTAATATCCATTCCTAACTCTGTTTGAATTACCCATCTGATTCCCATTCTACTGTTGATGTGTTACCTGGTGAAGGAGCCATATATATATAACTGTAGGTTGTTTCAAGGAGTGATTTCTTGTATGATCTACTGTAATCTCATTATTGTTCTGAGTGGAGCCCTTAATCTCTTCTGGATTATGTTCTTTGTGATTGATTTGAGATCCAAATGTATGGTTGGTTGGGCTGTGCTGAGTGATTGTTTGTTGTTGATTTCTCTAGATGCATATTCGATCCCTTGAAAGAATGACTGAAGTTTGTTCATTCTAGGCTGTCTTGTATCTGTCTCCTGTAATTTTGTGATGCATCCCCTAGTGCTCTTTAAGACTCTGATATTCACTGAGTTCCAGAATAGTTACTCATTATACATTGCTGTTGGTTCTTGTATTGTTTTCTGAGTTCTATATTATTGAAGGGGCAACCTCTGCATTTAAATACTGGTGATAACTTAATATTTCTAATCATGTGTATAGCTAGAATAGCCTGATTGTTTATGGCCTTTTTTTCTTCAATATTACTGTTGTTATACCCTTCTTGAATGCCAGCCATTTAATTGTTGACTGTTGTTGATGTGGGTATACCAGTATATTGAAACGGAAGTTATTAAAACTTGGATTGTTGTTCTTGTCCTCTCCGATGGGTATTGGTTCTTTCGTGTCTTTCTCCTGTAGGATTTCTAATTTAGTTAACAGTTCTTTCAGTTTTCTGCACCAGAGAGGAGTACAACCTTGTTTTCCCAGTCTGGCATATACTTGTTGCCAGAAAAGGAATCTCGTTTTGTTGTCATTGAGGAGTTGGTCGAAGAATAAGATTTTTCTATGTCTAAGAGAGTTTCTATGCTTGTGATATGACCATCGCCTTGATAGTCTTCCCTTCCTTTAAAATAGTTTTTCCAAACCATGTGTATTCAGTTGGGGCTAGTATGATTCCCTGGTATTTCAGCATATTTAGTATATCATTTGTCAGGTTCTTTCTTCTTTATATCCAGAAGGGCAATCTGTTCATTAATAGATATATTGGACCAATATTTATTCTATAATTGCTGTAGTCTAATTTGGATTGTTCTTTCTCCCAGATCGTGACTGTTCAATCTATGGAGCAGGTTTTTTCTATGTATAAGGATCTGTCTGTCCCATAAGCTAAAGAGCTTATATTTGAAGTTGCAGTGGATAATATAATTTGGTATTATTGTGGCCAGTCCTGCTTTATATTTGAAAACTTTATTTATCTTACTGCTCAGTCTATTGCATTTTTCTTCTGTTAGGACCATGTCATTTAAGAGGTACTCGATTATTGGAAAAAGGGCATGGTTGATAATGTATTTTGTTTGTTGTCTGTAATCTTTTCCATGCCAGGATTTTGATTGTTATCTCAATAATCCTTTTGATGATGTTCTTCTGGGGTGTTTTCTTTCTATCTTATGAAATTCATACTCCTAAAATCCTCATTGCTTCATTACTTTGTAATAATAATACCTATGTTCTGTTTATTGTGATTCCCTTTTCTCTGTGTTCTTTGCTTGTATTGAGGCAAACCGATAAGGATTTCTCGCTATTAACTTGTATATCATTGATCCTTAAGAATTCTGCTGCCTTGTCTATAATGGCTTACATGTCAGCTTGGCTGCTCGCAAACCATGTGATGTCATCCATATAGGCAGTTATCATGATATGTACCTGCTTTACTTGTATACTTGCTATTTTCTCCTGATTTGATAATGTAAGGTCTAGAATACTTCTGTTCCCATAGTATAGCCCATGTGTTTATCCTCAATTTCTTGTAATATGGGGTCATAAAAGATTCTTTATAATAGTGATAAAATAGTGTCCCCCTAATCGATTCCATCTTGTATATGGTATTCTTGGGTAAGACTATATACTATAATTATTTTATTGTTTTTATCCACTAGTATGTTGTTCAGAATTACGATTATCTTTTCCAATATGTGTATTCTTCTGAGGGCTCTGATCATCATGTTCCTATTAATTGAGTTGAATGTTTTACTAATGTCTGAACTGAAGATCCAGGCCTTCTTTCGGAACTCTCTGGCTTCTTCCATAATATTATTCAGGATATAAATCGATTCTTGAATATTTCCTCCTGATAGTTCTACCCAATTATTGATACACAATATTCTGTGTTCATTACATACTTCTGCTATCCTCTCTAATATGATACTCATGAACACTTTTCTAGTTGTCTCTAATAGAGTGATGGGTTATGTTATGTTTATATCATCTAACCAGTCTTTGGGTTTAAGAATTGTGTATACTTCCCTTTTCTTCAATCCTATGGAGTGTTTTCTGTGTTAAGAATTGTGTTGAAAAGTACTTCTATCAACTCAAGCCCTGTTTTCCCCAGGTTTTTGAGTGACATATAGGGTATTTTTGATGGACCTGGTATGCTAGAGTTTTTTTTCTTTTTGATGGCCTTGTGTATTTCTGATATATCAATTTTTGATGTTACTTTGTCAACCAGTACTCCTTAATGTCTTGCTTGGGTTTGTACTGTTGCCTCCAGTATGGGAATTCTTTGATGTTTAATGTTTATCTCAATTTGGTCCACTTTTGGAAGTGATCCTTAATCTTGCCTCTAATTGCCTTTGGATTTGTTATAACTTTTACTTCATTCTCCTATGTCCTTTCGATTAGTCTTTGTGTATTGATTACCCTTGGTTATCTGTCTAATATACTGTTAATCATCTTTCTCGACTGTTCCACTTTCTTCTAAATAAGCTTCCCTTTCCTGTTCCACTTTGACCTTTGTGATTTTATTTTCTGCTTTTCAGATTTCCTTGGTTTCTAATAACCATTTAGGTAAAGTTTCTCTATTTTATATTATATTCTTTTGAAAGAGGGGTGGTGTTGTTAATAGTTGGGATGTTGTATTGATTTGCTTGATTTCTTTCTTGATTAATGTTTTTTCTACTTCTGATTTGGCACCTGGTTCTACTAACCATACTTGGCAATACCTATGTATTCTGTTTAGTTTAAGCTGTTTCCACATCAATTTTTTGAAATTGGATTTGTATATATTGTCAGTGTTCCTTCAGTTTCTTCTTTTTCTAAGAGTTGTTTTTGCTACTATAAATATCACTCCTTGAAGTACTTCCATATCTCGTCTGCTGACTTTAAGTTTTTTTTGAGGAGCTCTCTTGCACTTTCATCCATTTTCCTTGTAAATTTGGCCCACTGTTTAGGGTTGGAGTTAACGTAATTGATCTTGTTTTGCTGGATATTGTTTCTATTTGTCAGTTTGAACCATATTGAGTGTGGTGTATTTAGATGTAACATTATCATCTTATAATTACTTTGGATAACTGTTTCTATTACTGTGTGATATATGTTGATGATAAAGGGGAGTAGGGGCCTTGATGTCCAGATGTAGTCTAGTCTGCTCCCATACTCTGATTTCAGTCTATTGTATGTGAAACTTTTTGTTATCGGGTGAATGTTTCTGAATGTGTTTATGAGGTCGAAGTCTGTCAGTGTGTTGATTATATGTTGTGGCTTGGTTTTCCTTATTTTTTTATTTGTATAGTCCAGGCTCTCGTTTGCTACTTAATTGAGGTTCCTCATTAGTATTATGAATATATTATTTCTATTTATCTCATTAATTTTTTTTTGCACTATTTTTGAAGTTTTATTCTGTTCTATTTGCCACTTTTATTTGCTGAATTATATATTGTTATTATTCTGTATCAAGTTTTTTCTTTGAAGGTCATGTCAAGGAGTAGGCCATGATTGTTGCATTCTTCAGTATTGTAAACATGTGTGAACCACTTCTTTTCCATTACTATGGCTACTCCTGCTATGTAACTTTGATTTATTGGTTTTGTTCTTCATATTTGATATCTATTCTCTATGTCACACCATTTCTGATTTTCTGTTAACCAGATTTTTGTTATTCCTAAGATGTCGATTTGAGTTTTTTGATAGAATTCTAGTAGTACTATTCTATCTGTTTCATTGTTAATTTCTTTTACATTTATCATTCCCATTTTTCACCAGTTTTGTTTTTTATTTGATTTATTTTCTTTGGTTTTTTGCCTGTTGCAAGTGTTGTTTTCTATCTGATTATTAATTATAGTTATTGTGTATAAATTGGGAAGTAGGTTCTATTGTGTTTGCTTCTTCGATGGGTGACTCCAGACAATCCATTATTTTTCTCATGGTTAAGTTGATTGTGAATTCTATTTGACTGATTCTTTAGTTTATCATCTCCTGTTGTTGTCTGATATCCATCCCCTTTGGTGATGGGGTCCTGAAGTTTGATATTGATAGTGGTGAGCTGTTACTTGAGAGGGAGTCTGTAATGGCTGGATCTTTTGCTTTGATGCTGGGACCTGTCTTGATTGCTATAATCCTTCTGTCTAATATGTGTACCTGATACTTGATTGCATTCATATCTGCTTAAAGTTGTCTAAGAATCTCCAAAATTATTTTTGTTTATATGAATTGGATGGAGGATCCTCTTGTAATACTGGTATATATTCATTTTGGATTTTTTACATTTGCCATTTTGGATTTATTATCTTGTTTTGTTACAAAAGGTCCTCTTTGTTGTTGATATAGGAGTCGCGTTGACCTAGTTTATTGATTCTTTTTTTTCCTACTAAATCCTTTTTCTTTATGATGCAAGTGCTGATATCATGCTCTTGGGCTTTACAATCAAAACAGAGTTTTATTATTTTTGTTACCCATTTTAGTACTGTGTCTCCTAGTTGAAGTACAATATTTTTTGCTTTATTTAGTTCTTGGGTGTTCCTGTAGTATAAGATGGCAAACCTTTTATTTTGATTGAGATGGTTGAGGAAAAGATAGCAAGCTTGAGTATGCATCTGATCGATGATTGTTTGCAGATCTCTTGCTGTGGTCTCCTGTGGTAGATTGGTGAGGGTAGCACTGTATTGATTTCTTTTTTCTTTTATTATGCGGGTTCTGACTGTAGGATATACACGCATGCAGAAGGTATTCTTATAGAAGGTCTATGTTTGGCTATATTTTTCAAAAGCTTCTTTTGTACTAAATTGTACCGTTTCAGTTGGATGGCACCTGCTGGTTGTAGTGTGATGTGTTCAATTACTGATCTGTTTTCGAAAAAATTGATGATTTCTTTCTTTGTGTATTGTGTGGGGATGTCCTAGATAATGATAGGTCCCTAAAGTATTTAGTATATAAAATTTCACAGATCACCTATATCCTTTTTTGAGGAATAAAATTCATGGCTCTTCACTTTAATAGGGACAAAAGTCATAAAATGTTATAAATCAATAATTTAGATAATAAAGAACAATTGTGGGTAGTTTTTTTATAGTTATTAATTTAAAAATTTATTGTTTCCTAGTGAGGGACATTTGATTTATATCCCTGCCTCCCCTTTAAGGACCTATATTTAGCCCCAGATCCTGATGGATTGGACTTTGCTTTCCTGTGTGCTGATCTGTGGTGCAAGCCTAAATTTAGCTTTTTTATTACTGGTAATTTTTGATTCACATACCATTATGGCCTCATGGTAATTGCTAAAGATGACTGTAATTATTGATGTACTGATTGGAGACTCTGTACATACATGTCTAAGGGATGCAAGATGCCCCAACTTGTTGCAGATGTAGTTGATTTTTTCCTCAGTTGAGGAGCCAGGCACTTCTTCCAGGTTTATATATAATGTATTAAGAAAGTCTTTGGATGACTTCATATAACAATAACTTCGCAATGAATGAATCAAATCACATGTATAGTAGCTTATTAGAAAGCTAAAAAGTTTAAAATTTATTATAATAACTTTAATATGTAATATGATCACTATTCTTATCTATTACAAGCCTACAATAATCATTCATTGAGTTTATCAAATTCACTAAAGTACTATTAGGAATTTTATCCCATTCCTCCACCATATATTGTTTTAATTCATTCAGATTTTTTGGTCACTGTTTTTCAATATTATTTTTAATGATATTCTATAAATTTTCTATAGGATTTAGATTGAGGCTGTTTGAAGGCCAAACTATGACTTCGAAAACTTCTTTTTTTAAAAATTCTTTTACTATGCGGCTTGTATGCTTGGGATCATTGTTATACTAAAATACTCAACAACTTTCAAGTGTTTTTCTAATTCTGGAAAACTGATTTTTCAAAATTTCCACATAAAACAGACCTATCATTATATTTTTAAAACAAAAAATATTAGTTTTACTATTCTTCTAAAATCCATCCCAAGTAAAGATTTTTTTTTATTTTTGGAATTTGTCATACTGGCTATTTATTTTTATGCCAATATTTTACGGTATTCCTGAACAATTGGAAGGCCATTTCATTAGAAAAAATCATTCGATTTCAATTGTATTGAGATATTTTTCTGTTTATTCCACATGCTTTTGCATTTATACTTCTGTAAGCATTGGTGTTGCCTTGGCACGACTTTTTGTATAGCCTAGCTGGTTCAGATATTTTCAAATAGTAATATAAGATACTCGAATTCCTTTTTTTAGCAACATAATACTTAATACTTTTGTTGATATCGAAGGATCTTTTTTATTTATCTTATAATAGCTTCGAATATTCAGAAGAGATTTTTGAAGGATGGCCACTGCACTTTCAATGGATTACATTTTTATTTTTATTTAGTTTAGTTAGGTTATAGTATATTGTAGACCTCAGCAGACCCATATTTTTGTGTATTTCTCTGGCGGTTCATATTTCTTTATCCCATTGTTGCTGTATTGCTTTTGCATGTACACTCACTTGACAAAAGTATCTGACCACATGAAGAATACTACTCTAAGGACCAAACTTTATCTATGAATAACTCAAAATCTAATGCAT
This sequence comes from Acaulospora colombiana, assembly GCA_910592055.1. NCBI lineage: Eukaryota > Fungi > Glomeromycota > Glomeromycetes > Diversisporales > Acaulosporaceae > Acaulospora > Acaulospora colombiana. Next base: position 13,682 of record CAJVPT010000825.1, on the reverse strand, counting down.
AAAAATGCATCAAAAATTTTTTTCTATATAGTTACAAACTTCCTTTATTCAAAAATAAAAAAAAATTAATGTCTAAACCCATGAGTTGATTTTTAGTATGACGAGATTATTGGCTTGTGAAAAGGTGATCATAGTGAGTGCAATATTAAAGATATTCTTAATTATCCAAAAACAATTATTCATGATATTATTGAAAGATATAAGACAAATCAACAAACTAGTGTCATTTTTAGGTCTGGTAGACCATCTAAATTGACAGAAGAGACATTAGACATCTTGTAAAAACTGTAAAAGAAGATCGACAACAATCTTTAAATAAAATAATAGAAAAATTTAATCAATCATTAACAATCTCAATAAGCTCTCATACTATTCAACATATTTTACATGATAAAGGATTTTATGGTCAAGCTGGAAAAAGAAAATCTTTAGTATCTGAAGAAAATCACAGAAAAGATTAGAATGATGTTGTACTAGAAAAAATTGGGATTTATAATGAAATACAATAATCTAAAGTAATGAATCTCGTTTTTTATTGTTTCAAAATACTGTAACTCACATTATTGGGTTTGGCAACATTTATATGAAAAATATGATATAAGTTGTCTAATTTCAATAGTAAAATCAGGAAATCAAGGTATAATAGTATAGAAATGTTTTACAAAAAATAAGATTGGATTTTTGATTTAAGTTTCTAGTAAAATTACAGGATCTGTATATATTGAAGTCTTAGAAAATAATCATTTACTATTTATTAATAAATTAAATAATAATTTAGATTATATTTTTCAAGATGATAATACTTCAGTTCATTAGGTAAAAATAGTTAAACAATGATTAGAAAATAATTCGATAACAAATATTTCTTGTTTCGCACAATCACCAGATCTTAATTCAATTGAGCATTTATGGAATATTTTAGAAAAAAGAGTTTGTAAATATGATCCCTATCCAAAAAATCTTGTAGAATTAATAATTATTTTAAAAGAAGAATAGAATCAAATTGAATTGAAAAATTTAGAAAATTTAGTAAAAAGTATATCAAGAAGAATTCAAGCTGTAATGAATAGTAATGAAAATCCAATAAAATATTAATAGTATTAATAAAAAATTCAGACTTTTATAAACACATTAGTATAAATTTTATTAAAAGTTATTTAATAAATTCTTTAATAATAATAAAAACAAAATCAACTTTGAATTTTAAAAATTGTGATGAGCAACATGTGGTCAAATACTTTTGGCAAGTAAGTATACATCAATATAGGCACACATTTTGCTCGTTGATAAAAAAAAAAACTATGGTGATGCAAGACATTGTATTACAAAAAAAAATCAGATTACTTTAATAATCAATAAGTATCATTTTATTTGATAAAATTCTAACTAAAAATAGAAAAGTTACATTGATTAACTTTGTGATACAAAAATTTGTTCAAAGACTTTCTTAATACACTATATGTCTTGCCTGAATGAAGTGTGTTATGTTCTTTCTAAAGGTTTCTTTGTTCCATTTCTGCAGTTGTTTGTTCTGGATTCCTGTTATAGTTAAAGTTGTTATTGGTAATGTTGCTGTGATTCTTCAAGATCTCTTCTCCCTCTCCTGCTATAGATGCTATTGAGGTTACTGTAATAGGTGAGATCAATCTAGTGTCCATGATTATTTCCTCTAATAGTTCTGGAGCCTCCGTGGTATTTTTCTCAGTATCAGTTCTATTGTTGTGTTCTTCATTTTCGAGCTCTATATTTTCCTGATTCTTGATGTTGACTTGGCTGGTTTCTGCCACTCTTGATTTTTTCTTCATTTCCATTGGTGCCTGGCTCTTCTTTGTGCTAATAAGGAGGTTGAACTTGTTTCCAAGTTTAGATTTCAGTAATAGTTTAAAGAACTTGCTACTATCTGTCAGGATTTTTTCCCTTGTGTAATTGACTGTCAGATCTTTTGTCCTTGTCAACCTTCTTGACATGTTTGTTATCGAAGCTCTTTGTGAGCATTGCATTTTTTCTTCAATATTTTGGGTTATTACTATAAAAGGAAATTTTTAAAAATTTTGATGTAAGTCTATTATAAATATAATTTAAAATTTATGTTTTTTTAAAAAATTTCTATAAACATATCAATATATTCATTAATTATATTTTTTCTCATTTCTACTTTAAATTGTTCCTAAAGTAATACTTAATTTAAAGTATTAAACTTATTAATATATACTCTTAAAAGAACATATATATTAATAAAAATAATAATCAAAACCATTATTATTATCTATTGATAATGTATAAGTTTTTTATAATAAAAACTTCTGTTAATAAATTACTAATATTATTATATACTGTATATCTGAAACTTGATTAACAAGTTCTTTATAATCATGAGGATAAAGTATTTGTTGATCTGATGAAAATTTCAAGACATTTTAAAAAAAAAATTTTTTTATTTTCTTTATTTAAATTATTCTTAAATATTTAAAATTCTTAATCTTACTAAAATAAAAAATTATTATCAAATCATTTTAAGATTTATACTAAACTTATTTAAATTCTTTAAATATTTATACTAAATCTATTTAAATTCTTTAAATATTGTATACAACACAGAACTTTTTTATGACTCTTTCTGCTGATCCTCTGACTACATACAAAAAAGATGTTCTCAAGAAGTTTTAATACTTCTATGCTAATAAAGACTTATTACTTTCTTTAAATCAACCCAAAGAGTTCTCTTAGAACTTCCTTATCTTTCCTTCCCTTTTGTCTACAATCTCCTTTGAATAAACTGAACTCTTGTGATTTGTAAAGTTTAGCTCTCACCTTTACTATCTACGACAAGAAAGTTCTCAAAGAAAAAAGGACCAATAGTGAAGTACCTTCCACCTCTCAAGTTATAGTGGAGATAACAGAGATTTAAACCAGTCAAAGGACCTAATTTTCTACCCTTCGACTAGTGTTATGGCCTCTTAGAGCTATCTTTTTCATGGCTTTCTGGGGAATTTTGCCTACCTCAACTTAACTCTGAAATTTTGGATAGCATGAATCTCATCAACTCTAATTGATTGACATGAAACACATTGGACAAGATTGATAAACAAGCTCCTATTGGCTACCTCACATGTCTGAATGCATTTCCTCAGCTCCATAAGAACCTGGGGTCCACTATAAGTTATATAGTTTGGTGTGAGTGGATATGGAACAAGACCTCTACACATCATTGGATACAAGAAAGAGACTGTCCAACTATGGCAAAGGTCATAAGATGCTTTATTGTTTCTTTTTAAAAATCAAAGCCACATATTCTTGATTGTATGTCAGGTAAGTTCCCACTTCTACTGCTCAGAAAAGTCCAACTGGAAAAAGTAAAGAAGATAATCAAAAATATTCAGTGGTAAAGCTAGCACGCATAGTAAGCCAGGAAATTTTCATCCTATCTCCAAAAAATCCCAAGCTGGAAGACTGGAAGGTTAACTCTGCCATACCAATCAAAACTCAAGTCTGAAAATATCAGCAATGACATACGAGCCAGCTGGATAATCTGGGAAATCCTCGATAATCGCTAATACCAATGGCTATCAGCAGGGTATACCAATCGCGGGGCTAGGTGCAGTCCTTCTATAAGGAATTAAATCTGAAATACATTGTACAGATGGGTAAGTATACCCATATTTAGATAGGAATGGATTTAATTGATGTTATACTAGAAGACTTTCAAGTTGTTCATGTGAACACCAATATATTACCTGGGCCTTCTTGGTTACTCCCTCTCCACAAGTCTTAAAACTGTAAAGTTTTCCTCTTTATTTCTACCTTATTTCCATAAAGACTCAGTATAAGCTTCCCCAGATCTCCATTAGAAGGGGAATTTAAAACAGAATAAATATTGCTGAGAAACACCATAGTTCATCATTATAAAACAGCATATGACTGCTCCTTTCATTTTTCTTTTAATTTGCTTTAATAACACCCGCATACTTAGTGGGATGTGGGTTTCTTTTGTAAAAAAGAGGGCAATCAGCCTTGAAGTAGCATTAGCTTATCGAATTCTTTATTTACCCCCAGATATATACCCTTATACATATGCCTTGTGCAATTGTATAAAATGTAATTTGGAAATTAATAAAGTTTAGGCATAAGCCCATTAAAAAAAAAAAAAAAAAAATTGTATACAACACACATCTCATTTGCATTTATATTATATAATACTTGTATATGGCCTTTTTAAATACTTTGTTCTCTTTTTCATATTGTCTTTCCTTAACAATAATTAAATAAAGATGTAATAAATAAACATTAGAAAACATAAAATAGCACAAATTTCTTTTTTATATTTATTTTTTTTAAGCTGGCTTGATCAAGCTTATTACAAATCTTATCATATAGGTACATTTGATCAAAAGAAAACAATGATATGCTAGTAAACTAATGATAGATCTAAAAAAAAATCCCGCCTCATAGCTAAGCTATCTCTAAACAGAAATTTAATAAAAGAACTATTATAACAATATAAAATTTTAAAGGGGAGATATAATGTGTGTATTGAATCTAATTTATTTAATTTAACCCAAGAAGGGATAATGAGAGGTTGTGTTCATTATTCTACTCTACTATCTCTATTTAGAGGAGAAAAATTGAAGCTAAGACTATACAAATTTAAACAGGAGTGAAGATTTTGTATTACAAAAAAGGCACTGGAAGGAAGAGGGAAAATAGTTTGGTTATGGGTAACTTGAAGATATACTACTACTACCATATTGATACTATAGGCTAGTTACTCTTCGAGGACTTTATCAGTTCAAGATGTAGTGCCTGTTTCTTCACTGTTTTTGATACCTCTATGTTGTGTTTCTTATTTACCAGTTCTTGTCTTTTCCTTCCATACCCTATCCAATATGGAATCTTCTATGGATATTCTTCTAAGTTATAATAAGTCAGGGTTTCGAAGAGCTCTAGGATATAGGGGAAGTGAATAAGAACTGGGATAGTTAGGGGCCCATTATTCAACAATCTGTCCTTCTTTATCATTGCGATAACTCCAGCTTAGAAAGGAGAATCTTCATACTTCCAGTATACATCTTGTTGGACTTAATAAATATTATACTATTTTTTTCAAAGTACTACTATCTGTAGAAATTGAACCATTGTTTAATGTCCCATTGTGGCATATTCTTCAGCCAACTAGGGTTATTTGACTACATATTGGTGTTGTTGATTAGGTGTAAATAATCCTAAGATCTTTCTAATCTCTCAATATTCATGCTAATAAAGAATAGGTGTGGCACTTTTAAGATATTGTTCTCATTCTGTATTCTTTTGAGCCTAGTTTTCTTTCTTCTTTCTTGATAGAAAAAAGAGAGGGTATGTTCTTTCTCTTTCACTTAGCCAAGGATGTAGAAGTTGACAGTATTTATTATCCAATCACACCAAGTATAGTAACTTATAGTAGACCCAGGTTCTTATGGGATTGAGGAAATGCATTTGAACACGTGAAGTAACCAATAGGAGCTTGTTTATTTCTTTTACTAATGTGAGCTCTGTCTACTCAATTATGATGTGAAAAACTTTGTGTTACTAAAAATTCAGAGTCAAACTGAGGTAGGCAAAATTCTCCAGAAAAAATCAAAAACGAGCACTATGAGAAGAAGAAACATGACAAAAGAGTGAAAAAGTTGTCTCTCATCATAACAACACTTCTGTAGTATTTCTCTATAATGTGAGATAGTGGCATATTAGTTCTTCTTTATTTCAGAACTTTCTTGCTATGGGTAGAAATGGTGTTTCTTGATCTTTAGGGTCACTAGAGATCAAGTTTTTGTTTGAGGAGGATAGTAAGCAAGAGGAGTAAAGGTAGTTAATGGCTCTTGAAGCTTCTTCAAGTTAGTTTAAGGAAAGTGGTAAGACTTTATTAGCCTAGAAGTATAAAAACTTCTTACAAATATTTTTTTTGCGTGTAGTCAGAGGATCAGTGAAAAGAGTGATTGATGTATTGATTTTTATATTCATGTAAATATTCATATAATAAATAATCACTACAATCTATTCTATCTCCTAGTCAATTAACTTTAAACTATAGAAACTCAATATAATCCAAATTTGAATAATTCTATTTCAACAACTTATTCATAGTTACTAAAGGATCCAATTTCTTATCACAATTTTTAAGCAATACTCTTCAAACAAGATCCATATTTTTTTTATATTTATCATATATAATAATTTTACAATAAATATCATTATTATCATAAGGACATGTTATGGGTTTATTTGATTTGTATTTAAATTTTATCTTGTCATTTTTAATTTCATATGAATTAGAAACAATTGTTTCTGATGAATTAGAAAATTTTATTTCTTGGGAATCAAATAAAAATTCTTCATCAATTTCTAATTTTTTTTTAAATAAAAACAACAAAAATCTTTCATATTTATATTTTTTTTTATAAAATAAATATATATGTAAAGTATTTTTTTAAAAATAAATATATATATATTTTTTTTTAACTGGGTGACTTACACCTTGTTTATTAGATATTGTTGTGAGTACGTACAAATTTATTTTATACAAATTTAACTTTCTAGCTATCTAAATTAAACTCATTAAAGATAGTTCTACCATATGGCTTATTGCCAAGTATTGATATATACTTGACTAATCTTCCAAGGCTCTATCTGTCCCATAAAAATTTGTTTTGAAGAAATATATTGTGTTTCAGTTAATCCAGTGTTGACTGGAGTGTTTCATAATTTCATTGATTCCTGGAATGTATTGTATAATTTATGCATAGTGATTCTTCTATCTAGTGTTTTGTATTTTTTTTTTTATCTTTTTTGATTATATTTTGATTTATTTCCCATTGCAAAAAGAGCTGGCACCTTAGTTTCCATTTGTCCTGAAGAATGGTCAAGAATTTATCTATGATATTTTTGAGAATTTCTTTTTGATTTTCTGTTGTTGTGTATTTCTTTATTATTTTTAAGAGATCTTTTGTTAGTGCCCTCCTTGCAATGTAGTTTCTTTCCTCAGGAGTCCATTCCCTTTCCATTTTTTTAAGTTTGTTGTTTAGTATTTTTTTAGGGATTTGTTGTTTTCTACTGCTAATTTCCTTGTTAATTATTTGGAGTAGTTTTTTTAAGATATTTATGCTATTGCCTTTGCATATCATTGCATGGATGTTGGTTTCGATGTGCTAACAATTGATATAGAAGTTGTCTTTAAATATTGTTGCTACCCTTTTGTATAACTTGTCTTTGGTTAGCAGTTATAAGTTCCATAGTCTAAGTCTAAAAGATCTAGTGTTGTGATCCAGTTTGTTAGTTGCACCCATTGTTATTTGAGATGGAGATTTGTGGATCATTAATTCTACCCATGTTATACTTTGTAGTGTATTGCTATTTGTTGAGATTAGATTACAGTCTAGTATTCTCCAACTAAAGATATGTCTTGCTTTAATGAGGTTTCTTGTGATTTCTAATATTGTGTTATCTAATATTTGTTCATTCCACTCTTGAATCCATGGGCTCTGGCTATCTTTTATAGTAATAAAATTTATTTCTGAGGCTTTGTCTATAATTATATCTTTTTATTAACTTTAATTGTGATCTAAAACAATGTTAACTGGGTTTTATATATAGTTGATTATATATTAATATAACTATGTACTATCTATTTATGGTAAGCAAGTAGACTATTATGCATATCATATATAAAACCAATCACTTTAATATGAATAAGACATGCAATACTATCTTTATTTTTCCTAGAACATTTTTATAGAATAATCTAGTTATTAAACTATTATATTATCTTTAACCTGTATCAGAGATTTTTGGTACTTCAGTATGGTATACAAATTTCTTCTTCAATCAAGGTTTCCCAATATTATTGATACACCATTAATGTCACATATTTTTATACATCCTACCAGTAGAGGATTTACTCTTTTTTCAAGAAATTCCCAATTCTTTTTAGCTTGGAATCTGTTTTTGATTGGTTAAGGATTCACAAACTCAACAGGCACAAATCAGATTCATTCCAGTTGCAAACTCAACCATATTAGATTTATGATGCAGGAGTGAGGTATCACCTACTTATAGACCTGTCTGATCAGGATGATGATTAGCTATGAGTGACATCAGGTTAACAGGTTATGCTGACAGATTTCTATATTTAATAAGGATTGACAGAATTTTTTATAATTTTGCTATTTGGAGGACTTGAATCAAAATCTTGTGATACGACCTATGGAGTGCTAACCACTGCACTATTGACCCATAAGTCCTTTTAAAAATAAATATATAAAAATATAAAGTATTTTTTTATATAAAATTTTTATATGGATCCAAAAAGAAATATATTCTATGGATTTCGATTTCTTGATCAACCTCCTTTAATTTTTGAATTTGAAATTTTTATGAAAAATATATTATATTTAAAGATGGGTCCCTAAAGGAGGAGGCAGGGACAAAAGTCAAATGTTCTTTACTAGAAAATATTAAGATTTTTAAATTAATAACTATAAAAAAACTATCCATAATTGTTCTTCATTATCTAAATCATTGATTTATAATATTTTCTGATTTTTGTCTCTATTAAAGTATAGAGCTATGAATTTTGTCCCTCAAAAGGGACATATGGGATTGGCAAAATTTTATATACTAAATACTTTAGAGATCCATCATTAGTTATATTCAATATAAATGGAAAAAAAATTTGAAGAATAATCAAATACAATAATAAAATTCTATATTGTCGAACTCCTAATTCAGACCCTAATAGTGGTTATTATAAAATATAAAATAACTCGAAAAGACAGTATATTGATTCTTTTGGTAAAAACCACTGTTTTAAATGTAAAGAATTTAATTACTGTATTAATCCAATATATGATAATTTGGAAATTCATTCTTTCATAAAATATATTCATAAATTTTCAATAATTGTAATTTGATTTATGAAAATAATACTATCTTCAATTTTGATAATTATAAATTTAACATAAAACTTATCCAAAATGGTAAATTCTATTTTATTTATTTTGTAAATATAAATAATAATATTATTGATATACCTCATGGATTCAAATATTTAGATATTTTTGATAAACAAAAAAAATATTGTTATATAAATGGTTCACAAAGTTATTTATTTTTTGACTTTAATTGTTATAAATTTTATTACAATAATAAAAAATTAAAAATATAAAAAAATAAATAATAACTTAAACTTTTATCAAATATGTCTATTAATTATTATAATATTTATAATTTAAACTTTTATAAAATATGTTTATTACTAGTTTTATAACTTAAACCTTTATCACAAATTTTATTATAAATATTACAGTAATAATCATACCAACTACTTTATAGATTTGCAGATATCTTAATATAAAAGATTTTGAATATTATATTATTAATTTTTTTTTTTGTAAAACTTTCTTATTATAGATATAAAAGGTGTTTTTTGATTTTTCTGGATTACTAAAGTCAAGTTTTTGCTTAAATAAAGATATAAACAAAAAAAATATATAGAAGTAACTCTTGAATTAAAAATTCAGGTTAATTTAAAAATAGTGTTAAGACTTTATTAATAAAGAAATATAAAATTTCTTGTAATTGTTTTTTTTGTATATTGTCTAAAGTTTTTATTAAATTCAAGTTTATAATAAAAAAATATATTATATATTATATGTAATATATATACATTAGTAAAAAGATATACCGATAATCCTCTAACCACATATTAAAAAGACTTATGAAAAAGCTTCTTTAGCTTTTTTGTTAGCAATAGTCTTACCACTCTCCTTAAACTATCCTGAGAAGTCTCTCAGGAGTCATTTCTATCCCCTCCCTCTTATTTACACTCTCTTCAAACAAAAATTTGAACATACCTTTTCTACTGTTAAAGGCCAAAGAAGTCAAACAAAGTTCAGAATTTTCGCTATGATCACGTGAACGATGATCGTGATGCGACTGAAGCTTATGCGAAACAATCAATTGCCAACTATCACTATACTTCTTACAAACTAGAAGAATGCACGAACAATACATTCACGTCAAAAAGGTAAAAAACTATGAGCTGAGATAATAGAAAATTAGCTGACCAAGAGGCAATTTATACTGACATAATACTAGAATAGCCATAGTAATTATGTAATAGCCCTATATGTAAAAATGTATAAATGTAATTTTTTTCAATGACTTAATAAAATGACGAATCTCACGACGAATCTTTTGGATAGATTGATTATAACATTGAAGTTATAAGTAATTTTAGGGAAAACTACTTTGAGACTCACCCAAATCTTTTTTACACCTCTGCCTTGATTTTGATATTGTTTTGTGTATGTGTGATAGAAGGATGGACTCTTCTATCCACAGGTTACACTAACTTTTGGTCATTAGCAACAGACTCACCGATTAGCCTACTACACTACTCATGGCGAGAAAGTTCTAAAAGGAAGAAGAACTGATACTCTACTACCTCTCCTCTCATAGAGAAACATTACAGAGTCAGTTGTTGGATATAGAGAGCTATTGCAACGCACTACACCCACTCTCTTTATCAGTGGTATGGCTCTAATAGTGCTCCTTCTTGATCATTTCTGGGAATTTTGACTATCTCAGTTTGACCCTGAATTTTAAGTAACACAAGCTTTCTTATGATCTGATTGGTTTAGTAGAATCACGTCAGTACAAGAATGTAAACAAGCCCTCATTAGTTACTCCACGTGTCTGAATGCATTTTCTCAGCCCCATAAGAACCTGGGATCCATCATAAGCCACATGGATCTGACACGCGTGGATACAGGACACTTTTTCCTATCACATCTTTGGCTTTCATCAGGCAAGAGGAAGAAACATACAGCTGTAAGACCAGTTAGCTCAACTCTTAGAATATAGAGACCTAGCAAATGTCTCTTAACTTTACTGCATCAGAGTAAAAAGGGCCCGCGACAAGGTAAAACGTACTGCATTGGATCGATCTATACAGCTATATATATATCACTATCACCAACCCTTTCTCCTGTAAAGATAGAATTTCTTCCACCTTGGAAGATGAAAATCACCCAACCACACCAAGAGGAGTTCCCTTCCACAACCCACCCATCAAATTGTCTGCGCTGATGACCATCCTAAAAAATCACCTTCCTGTTCAGCAAGAGTAGTTCACTCCTGTATATAGTTGGAACGTGACTAGAAAGTAATTTCATCAAAGGAACATGGAAGAGTTTTCCGCAGTACCGAGGCAACCTTAGGTAAAGTTAAATTGAGTGGTACTGGTACTTGACTTGGGAGTTAATAACACCATCTGAAATGACTAACAAGCTGGCACATGGATATTGCTGGGAGTTATCGCAAGATAATATGGAACACCACACCAATACCACTACTCTGAGTGCATTAATGACAAGCACATTCAATAAAGATATTGGACAGTGTGGACTCAAGCGAAAGTTTCTTCCCCCTGTATGAGTTGCACAATAACTTATCTATCAGCTCAAGTTTCTTTTTTAACTTACGAATAGCGGTGGTAGTATCTGAAAACTAAGGAACACATGACACATTTACACATCTTTTCTCTACACTTCTAATTTAGATCTTTGAATATATTCTCATTATGATTAACTATTTTTAGGGGTTTTTTCATAGTTAATTAGTTTATTGAAACCCAGTTTACATACATGATCATAGATTTAGACACATCCCCTATCCTTTGTTTTTTTTACCTTTTCTGGAGGACGAAACACCAATGGTACTTCAAGTACACTGGCCTCTTGAAATTGTATCTGGCAGACAGCAGGAATCTTTATCAATATATTTTGTTGTCAAATGATAGATAGATTTAAATTTTATCTGGAGTATAGCCTCTCAGAATGAATGTATTTGTCTATTAAACTTCAATAAAATAATCTGTCTTGTTTATTAAAAAAAAAAATTAGTAAAAAGATATATAATGATCTTATAACAATATACCTAAAAATATTTAAAAACAAGATATTTATTTGTAATATTATATCAAATATTTATATTTATAATAAAAAAATTCTTAAATTAAAAAGTGTATAAAAAATTTAGTTAAAAAGCCATATTACTTTCTTATTTTATTAGTTTAACAATAAAAAAAATTCAAAAAAATGATACTTATTTAGCTTAAGTAATATTAAATAAGATATTAGAAATTCAAAAATATACTGAAATATTAAATAAATATTACTTTTGATAAAAAAATAATTTTGCTATATCCATATTGATCTTAACTAACAAGTTTTAAATAACTTAACAAAATTAGAAATAAAGAGAAATGTTTTAAACCAAAGGAGACATCTTATCTATTAAGTCAATCTTAAAAAAAGATACTATATATAAGAAAGCTATTCTATTACTCAAAAAACATAACATTATTTTCTTGAATCAACTTATTAATATTGAAATAGAAATATTCAGAAACTGAAGAACAATTCAAATACTCTTTGATAATAATAAAAGTCAAATTTTCAAATAGTATCATAATAAAAATAGCCTCTAATACCATTGGATGGTTATTTTTAGTCATGATCTTTATTATATTTCTATTTTTGTCTATTTATTTATAATTATTTCTTTAATATTCTTTGACATTCTTATTGATACTTAATTAGTATAGATTACTTTATCAAATATGACATGTGAGATAATTTATCATAGATCAGGTAGCCCAGGAGGACTAAAAGATCCAAGTGGCCTATTTTTACAAGTATATAAGCAGTCATAATTTACTCAAAAGTAGGATAAGTTTGTAAATAACTTCACTTGACTTTGGAAGTTTGTAAATAACTTCACTTGACTTTGAAAGTTTGTAGATAACTTCACTTGACTTTGGAAGTTTAGGAATAACTTCACTTTTCTTTTAGAAAATTGGATATCTTTTTTTGATTTTAAGACTAAAGGAATTGTTCTAGTTTTCTTGATTTATTAATAAACTTAGATTTTGAGTGAACTATCTTTCTTGTGAAACATTGTATAACACTGTTTAAAGGATTCTTGGTAAATCTATTCTTGAATACTTCTTTAATTATTATAAACTACTTCTTTAATTTTTTTTTAAAAAATTGTTCTTTTAAAAGCAATTCCACTTGGACACACCAATCAAATATAAATTTGATTACAGTATAAACAAGTTTTGAATTAAATATTGAAAAAGTATAATTTATTTAAGAGCTTACTAAGAAATCTAGAATGAACTAGTTACAAGATTCAAATGAAAAAGTTAAATCTTTAGTTAGATAGATAGAAAATTATTGAAGGTTCAAATAAACCCTTTTCTAAATACTGTAAAAAAGATTAAAAGTCTAGGAAATAATATTATATTTTCATCTTATCAATTGAGATACAATTTTATTATCAATTTTATAAAATATTAATCAGAACTTACAAAGCAAGCAACTAGATTAGTACTATCAAAAATTCAACTATCATTATAATTAAATAAGATCAAAAGTATAAGAGCAAGAAAAAAATATATGCATAAAACTCTTTTCGCTGATCCTCCTTTTTTTTTCAAAAATTTCCTTTTTTGATAATTTTCTTGAAAAAAGTGAAACAGTTCAAACACACAAGGAAAACAACATATCCTTTGAATCAAGCTACCAAGCACTTTCAACACACATACAACAAGTTACCCAGAAACATCAAGGAAAGAGGTATACACT
>CAJVPT010000824.1:0-25445 GCA_910592055.1 Acaulospora colombiana | reverse complement strand
TGTAGCTCTTTTTCTGGCCAGCAAAAAAGAGTGTTGCCTTGTATAAAAATTTAAATAAAAACTTAGTATTTTACATTCCAAACTTTTTTATTGTTTTTATAAAAATACCTATCATCTCTACTTTTATTCCCCATTTAGCTATGTAGAAGTTGCCTCCATCGAAATCCTCTTCTTGACAAGTAAATTCTGAATTACTTTCAGAATGAATTCCTCTCAGGCAGCTGGCTGCAATTGCATGGTCCAGGAAATTTGTATCAGCATGGGCAAATTTGCTGTACTTTTAGGATGCATATGCTTCACAGAGACCCAAGGGATGGTTAAGCTTGATTTTCTTATTGTCATAAAAAACTGAGATACCTTTTTTGACTGCTTCATACTTATTTTTATCTAACCTTGGAAGTCCATGCTCGGCAATTTTTTGCTGTATACTCGAAGTCACATTGGCAGGAAAAATACCTATTGCATAGTTAAACAGGAGACTGTTTATCATGACAACTTTTTCTTCATACAGGTACTACTGGCTTGTTCCTTGTAACTCTTTTGATATATTGAAAACATGTGTAAAAATTTCACATTCCCTTGTCAATAGGTATCTAAAACTTGTTGTTAATATTGCTCAAGTATGAAATTAAACATATATAAAATTTATATACTCAACAGTTGCCAGTGCTCCTTGATTAAGTTTCGATATACCATCGGATCGGGCAACCCTTCTTCATAGTTGAAACATTTCCAGCACTGTACCTTGCATGATATTTAAAACCTTGGGTCTAATTAGATTACGATATACAGCAAGCACCACCTTGCCTGAATCTTTGTCTCAAATTATAATTTTCTCATTTTTTTTTATTATATTCGGCAGGCAGGAGGTAGCATCAATGGCTTGTACATGTGAAGGCAGCGGATTTACTTTTTCGTATACCCACTTTCCTTTGATTTTTTTTTCATTATATCCAGGCAAGTGCTCGAAAAATATCGTTTTTACATCATGGGTATCGGCAAAGTGTTTTTGTGTCATCAGGTTCTCCCTAACCTTAAATATAAAGGTGTTAACTTTGTTTTTTTTTTTTAAAACTTTTTGAACTTACAAAATTTTTATGTGTTTTTATTTTATTTTTTTTTATTTCGTCAATGTTTGCTTTCAAAGCAGCTGCAGTTTCTACATCATCGGTATGGCAAAATCTCAGGAAACTCACAAATTCTCTCCACCAATTTTCCTAATTTTTTATTAGCATTAATAAAATATATACAGCAAGTACATATACTTTGATATATTTATATTTGAAAAAGAATTGATATTAAGATTAGACACAGCCAATTGAACACTTGTTAATTTA
Organism: Acaulospora colombiana; assembly: GCA_910592055.1. Taxonomy (NCBI): domain Eukaryota; kingdom Fungi; phylum Glomeromycota; class Glomeromycetes; order Diversisporales; family Acaulosporaceae; genus Acaulospora; species Acaulospora colombiana. Next base: position 24,108 of record CAJVPT010000824.1, on the reverse strand, counting down.
GTGGAAAAACTTTGCAGATAGGCAACATACTCCCCAGGATTATTGTTTTTCAATGACACAAGGAAATGCAGGGCAGCAGTATAGATTTCTATATATATTTAAAAAATAGGTATTAGCTATATATATATATGTACAACTTGTCAGTGCAACAGAAAATGAAAAACTTAGCTACAAGTCAAATTGTCGACAATCTAACTTGTAGCCCTCAAATACCTGCTTAATGTTCAAGAGTCCTGCTTTAGCTCAAGGTTTCCCACTGGAGGCAGCAGCAGCAATGTAGCAGATTTAAGCTTGCCTAGTATTTTATCGATAAAATTTAATATATTAGTCCAGAGTTTCCCACTGGAGGCAATATTGAACTTTATCGATAGCAGTTAGTTGCACTTTTACGAAGGCCAGCCTACAAGTATTAGTCCAGGGTTTCCCACTGGAAGCAACTCATAAACTTGCTAGGTAAAAGGCTCATAGGTTTTTGTTCCCCTTCCTTCGATCATTTTACTCACTATTAGCTTCGATCAGTTTCTGTTTCTTTGAGACATGCATCATATTGCCTATACCAATGTTTTAGAAATAAATATAAAAGCTCTAGCAGCAACAAAATACCAGTTCCTTGTATTTATTTGGTTGTAAATATGGTGGGAACAGGGAATCGATATATAGGTGTAGTCGATTGAGGTACCAAGTTATTTGATCGATAAAAGATGCCAGCCAAAGTAGTCAACAAAGGTGTCAGTTTATTTAGTCGAAAAATAAAGAACCAGGTATACAGTTGCAGAAAAGCAAAAGCAGTTAATGTAACAGCTGTAAAAACATTAACAAGCAATATATATTTAAACAAAATCGATCATTTAGCCAATATATAAAGAGGTGTATAAATTCTTTCGAGAACTAGCAAGAAAGGTAAAAACATTTGCAGGTAAAAAAAAATTCCTGGCAAGTTACCTGGCAGCAGGAATAGTAAAGCGATAAAAGTAAAAGAAGCAAAATAAAAAATCAACAAAAAAATAGAAAAAAGTTTTTTTTTTATTTATTGTCCAATCACATTCTTCTACCATAGATCACTCTTGTATTAATCGATTTTTAACAATTGCTATCTGCCCAAACAATTACAACAATTTGCATCAATTGGTCTACACCAGTATTATATTGGTCGCTGTAGCAGTATTGTTATATAAATTCTGCAACCTATTGACTGCTTGTTTATTAAAATTTTTTTTTATCTTAAAAAAAGCCTAAACAATAAAGATAGCTCTGACAATACATTAAACAATACAACAAAAAAAAAATAAAATTTAAAATAAACCACCAGCATTCCTTGCCAAAGGCCCTTTTCACCATGACCTTAAGCATATGTATGCCCTGACTATTTTGCCTAATAGCTGATTTCTTTTGTCGGTTATTAAATTTTTGCCTGTCGAAAAGACTTGTTCTGATAGAACGCTCGTTACAGGTGCTGCCAAATAATCACATGCCATGAGTGCCAAATATGGAAATTTATGTTTATGCATTTTCCACCATTCTAATATATCAGTTTCGTCACCTACGTTTGGAAGAAAAAAATACAGCTATAATTAATTCATCTGGTTTTTCTATATGACGCCACTTAAACAGCTTTAAACTAACTGTCCCTTGAATATCTTTGCCACTGCCTGATGTAGTATTTTCTATGCCATGCTTCTTGTATTTTTGAAAAGCTTCTAAAAAACTTTAAAATTGCAACATGTTTAAATTTATTTTATCGTATTTAATAAAATATAAAAATATACTTACCTTTCTTTAATTTCACTGACCATTTCTTTCTACTTATTTATTTCATAATATTCTATTTTAAACCTCAGAACTAAAATAACTGCCAGCAAGCCTTCTTTATTAGTCTTGTTATAGTACACTTTAAATTTTTCTAAACAAGCAGCATCTGCTTCTTTTATTGTTTTGTCGATTTCTTTTTTACTACACATATCTTCTAAATAATTAATTAATGTATTATACCCAGGAATAATTGAGAAAAGTGTTGGATAGCTTGAAGCTGAAATTATTTTTATTGTTTCTTTAAACTGCCCAAGCAATTCTACAATCTACCCGAATATATTCCAATCATTATTGTTAAATACATATTGTTTTAATTCTTGGCTTGATATCATAATATACTTGATTGCCTATATATAAATTTTTTAAAATTAAAATTAAAATATATATCAATAAAAACAAATTAAACTTACTGCTTTTAACTATATAGTACGAGCCACTATTCTATATGTTGAATTTCAGCATATTTCTATATCCAAAATTAGTTTCAAAGCTTCCATTCTTAAGAACTTGCAAGCTGCATTTAATTTTTCATATCACTGAGGTGATGATCATATTTTTACGATAAGCCTACGCAACTATATATACATAAGTTAACTACAAATATAAAAATAAAATAACCTATCTATAAAAAATTTACCTTCTGCATTTTATTTGAAAGTATATTCAAGGTTTTTTGTACCCCGATATTAATGCAGTGTGCAAGACATCAAAAATAGTTCTCTTCTGCAGTGAAAAAAATTGCTTGTAAATTTCCCCATTCTTCTAGTGATTTAATAAATGACAAGTTATTTGATGCATTGTTGGTCGTTATTCCCATTATCTTTAAAATATATATATATATATATATATATATATATTATAACATGTAACTGTAATATATTAATGTAAAATAAATTTATCTTCTTTTGTATCATGTATTTTTCTAAGCACAATACAAAACTTTCTTTGATATTTTTACCTGTATGCATGCTCCAGATTTGTACAAAATCTAATGTTATATTATACATTTTTCAATTACTGCTGATAAAATATGCAGTTATCACTAGAAATGCCTTCATCGAAGTTGATGTTCAAATATCGAGAGTAAATGAAATACAACTTTCCACTTCTTGCAAAATTTTTTTAATTTTTTCTTGATTAATCAAGTATAAATCCATTATATATATTTTAACAGTTGCAGCAGTTGGTATTTTAGTTTTTTGTAAAATTGATTAGATAAATGTACGAAATGCTGGCTCCTATATGATTGTAAAAGGGTGTTGGTTTATAACAATTCACCAGATGAGATTTTGTTTTATTTTTTCAGGTTCATGTATCCACTATATATAAAATAAATTTAGCATAGTTTTAAATTTAATAAATATATTTATACTGACTACTGTTGTATTAAAAAAATTTCTGATTAAAGGTTTATTGGAAGTTGGATTTATTTTTATCGAGTGGTTTTTTTCTAAGTGTTTGAAAAGATTAGAGATACTATCTCCACTACAGATATATTTGGTGCTACAATAATTGCAGAAAACTTTTTTACTTTCATTGAAATCGGAATCTTTTATAAAATGGTTCCACACTTTACTTCTATAATTTATTTTATTACTTGATAATACTTTCAAAAAACTACTTGTTGCAACATTACTAGTATCACTCAATTCATAGTTATCTAAACTTAAACTTTCATTGTTTATTTCATTGGAATCGTTGAAAGAACTGTTCTATTTCATTTTATTTTGATATAAATAATACCAGTAATGTTACAAGGAGAAAAATATCATAAAAAATATTACAAAATTTTAAAGAAACATGTAAAAGTGTTAAAGAAATATAAAAAAAAAAAAACCAGGGGGGTTTTTTTTAATTAACTTAAATAGCTACATTTAAACTGTCAATTTTTATTTGACATGACTAGGTTTTAAAACTTGAAATCTGATCAGATACAAAATTTAGAATCTAATCGAATCAGATTTCAAAATTTGAAATCCGTATCTGATTTGTATACAAACGAATCAAAAAATTTAAAATCTGATCCAGTTCGTTCAGATCAAATTTGCAGATCATTTGGATTCGGATAAAAATTGAGATCCCTAATTGCATACAAAAATTTAGGGCCTCAAGCAATTCAATTCATAACAGATCTCTTTAATAAAATCCTACACATAGGCACAATCTCCACTGAATGGAAAAAAGGCTCAATTTATTCAATCCCAATCCCAAAGCCCTGGAACAACAATATTAGCATTACTAGACCTATAACATTATTAGAAACCTGTTGAAAAATTTTCACAAAATGCATAATGACAGACTCACAAAAATTCTTCAACAATTTCCCATTCTATCACCACTCAACTGGGTGGCTCTCCCTGGATACAGCACATAAGAACTCATCCACATCATACAAAGCATTATTGAACATATCAAGCAAAACTCTCAACAAGCATGGATATTTAGCCAGGATATGAGCAAAGCATATGATTCAGTATCCATACAGATGCTGCAAAAATTACTATACAGAATCAAAGTTCCAACAAAGATTATAGATATAATCATCAACCTACTTCAACATTGACATAACACAGTACTTACCCCCTTCAGCCCTACAGATTCCTACAAAATGGAAGACAGCATTGATCAAGGTGACACCATATCCCCACTTCTGTAGAGAATCTTTTATGATCCTCTTCTCACTACAATATTCAAAAAATGTAAAGACTACACTATCACATCACAAAGCTGCTCAGACATCAGAACAGACTGGGCCATCGACTACATGGACATTACTGTCAGTGCATACATGGATAATACAACATGGTTCGCAAATAACCAACAAGATCTCCAACATATCTTAGAATTCTATACCATCAATGACATCCAGATCAATCCAACAAAATCTACACTACTTATCATTAATGGCACACAATTAAACAGAATCCTTGAAGTTACATTCAACAATCAGATCATTCAAGGATTCACACCAAACATATCAACTAGAATTCTAGGAACATGGTACACGTCCAAAGGCAATAAATGATACTAAGTACAACTAATGAAAGAAAAAGCCAACAGAATTGCAAATCTCATGAAATTCAAAAAGATTATAGACAAACAAGCAAGATACATCATCAACTATATCTTAATTCCAGCCTTAGAATACCTCCTAACTGACATGGTACTCTCAGAAACAATGTACAATAAAATCATTTTTTTTTTTTATAAAACTGGCTCATCCTTACTTTATTTAGTAAAAAGATTTGTTGTTTGTATAGCTATATTTACAACTTTGTATATCTGATTACAGATAAAGTTATCTAAAGAGGCTATTGAGACTTACCGATCGGCTTATTGCCACTCACTTTGGGGCCTAACATGTCAAGGAGAGCTAGTTAGTGTTAAAATTGTAGGAAAAAATAGAAAAAGGGTTTGTATTGCTATGGAAAAAGTCATCCATGTAGTGATTTATGAGGTTAACATACTGGTCTTTAATTGTCAGGTCTTCGAATCTTTCTTCTGATGATATTCTGGGTTGCCCTTTGCTTTTGAAATGTTTTTTGGTCATGTTATGCCCTTTGCTTTTTCTCAGAGATTGGTTTGTAGATATCTTTATGTCTAGATTTTTTGGAGGTGGTTTCTGAAAGTATTTATGCATTTATTTGTAGTTTATTGTGCTATCACTTTGAATTCTGTGAACTTTGATATCAGGATGCTGAAGTCTTTCCTAATTATTCCTTTGATGAAATCCTATAGGAGGGATTTGTACTGCATGATTTCTAATTTGGATATTTTGTTTTCAAGGGATATTGGTGAGTTTGTTGTTTTATAGTATTTTATTAAATTGTTCAAAATGTTTTTTATGGTTTTTCTATGTATTTGTATATCCATAAAGCAGAGGAATGTGTGGATAGTTGTTTCTGTCTTTAAGTACTTTATACAATGGTTATCCTTGAATATCTTTGAGTTCCTTCAGTGAAGTTTGCTAAGGGTGGGGAGTTCATTGTTTCAGAGGTTGATTGCAAATCTTCTGTTGTGTTGATCTTGGAAGGATGTTGTGCCATGATTTATGTTGGTAGGGTTGATAAACTGGAATGTTCCTTGCCAATCTGTGACTGAGTTTTGGATACGATTGATCTAGTCTTTATTTCTTTTAAGTAATCTCCATTGTGCCAAGTATTTGATGTAAAATATCTGCTTACAGAAGATTTTGATTGGCATATCTATGATGTTGTCTCTCTACCTTCTCACTGTGTAGATGTGCTTGGTGTTTGGAAGGATGTGTATTGGTCTAGACCCAGGTATCATGTTGAGGTAGTCGATTTTAGCTAGGGAGTCAGCTAGTTCATTTCCTGGGATGCCACTAAGTTGACTTAGCAAAATCAGTACTAAACAATATGCTCTTCAATAAATTCGAATACAATATTATCAATCTCTTTGAAAGACAAGTGCAATTCCATACAACAAATCTCATCTCTAGAATCAACAAATCTAATCTAGCAGGACAAATAACATTGTTTAGATTTCAACAGTTACAAAATGACTTCTGGTCTCTCAATCCAGTCTGTACTCATTTAAGTAAGGCATTCATAAACCAGGTACAAATTTCACTTACAACATCATTTGGTTACTCAAACAAGTTGGCATATCAATTCAACAGCCCAAATCATCACACTAATAAAAAAATAGAAGATACCACAGAAGAACACCTCAACATGAAATGAACAAACATACTTAAAAAACAACTACAAAAATATAACATCATGTTCATTTGTCAAATCATGAATGAAGATTGCACTAGAATCCTACCTTGGAATCACATCCCAAAATACCACAAAAAACATATGACACATATCCCTGAATGGTTCACAAACCTAGTAGAAACTATATAACAACTCATAGATCTAAATTTGTTAAACTTCACAGGAACCCACAACCCATTTCAACGACACAAGACAGTGATATGCCTCACATTCAAGCATTGGGCCTTAGTAGTGAACAAGAATGCTGAAATAATTGGTAGAAAACTGAGAAGCATATAGGGAAAGATAGTTTACACACACTACAAGTGTATAGCAAGAAACTCATCACTAGAACATTGCAGTGGATATTCAGTCAATGAATCTTTCACACAAACATAGCAATGCATCTTTTCTAGAACAAAATTCCAAATCCAACAAATTCCAGTCACATACAGTTACAAAAGTCTTAGCAATACATTTAACAACAGCCCACATTGGAGAGTTCAGATCTCAGCATATAGTACCCAATGTACTATAGAATACATAAACACAAACAGTACAACACAATCTCCTTCAGTCCAAGTCTACATTGATCACCAACAAGACAAACTCATTACCTTACTTAACCAAATCACAGGAGACACTAGAATACTTCAAGAGCTTCTTAACATTTCTACAGCAAACGAACAATATACCAATTCATAGCATACACTGATGGATCCTTGGATCACTTCAATATCTTCGCCCATATGGGATTTGGTTGGATCCTCACTAATTAACTCAACCAACATCATACATTTAAAGGACAGATACAAGACTCATCATCCTCAACTAGGGCAAAGCTAATGGCAATCTTCACAGTAATCTTAACAATTCCCAAAAACACTACAATTGCAGTTCACACAGACAGCCAAGCAGCTATAAATGCAATAAATAAAGCCAAATAAACTCCAGTCTGCAAAGCTATTAGAAATACCAGGAATTGGAGTATTACAATCAACATCATGCAAAGATACAAGGATTATCGAATCCAACTCTCCCTATACAAAGTAAAAGCATATACAGGCATTGCAGGCAATGAAACCACGAATCAACTGGCAAAAATCAACTACATTAACATAATACCAAGTCCAGTTGAAAGGGGATAGTATCTGATGTTTTGTCAGTATAGTTGTTAGATGATCATTGATGCATTTTGTGAATATTTTCCTGCATGTCTCTAAAAGAGTTATGGGTCTGGTTATTTTTATGTCATTGTTCCAAGGTTTGTGTTTTAAAATGGGGTAAATTGTACCTATGCACCATTCATTTGATATTGTTTTTGCTGTGAGTATATCATTGAATAGATCTGTCATATATTGTATAGTTGTTGGGCCTAGCTTTTTAAAAGCTATGTATGAAATTTGTGAGGAACCTGGTGCTGATGTGTTGTCTCTTGTTTTGATGACCTTGGATATCTCTAATATGGAGAAAGGTTGTTGAGTCTCATAGAACCATTCCTCTTTTATATGTTATTGAAGTGTATATTCCTGAACCCATTCTGGCCAATTGTTGATGTCTTGTATTGTTCATTTTGCTGCCTAATTGTGAAAGTGGGATTTGACCAGTTCTTTGATCTTGTTAAGTTCTGTGGTGATAGTTATTTCAGGCTCTGTGGTAATGGATTTATTTAATGTGATTTGTTTGTGAGGTCTGTCAAGTATAGAGTTGATCATAGCTTTTTTGTTGCTAGTCACATTCTTTTGTCAATTGCTGTTTTTATCTTTTGTCATGATTTGTAGTTGCTGATAATCTAATGTGTAACTTTGTGTTGGATGGTTATTTGTCGTAGTTGTGTATGCCATTCCAATAACTCATTGTGACATGGTGAATTGGGGAATGGCAAGAGTGGGGGGATATTGTATGCTGAGAAATGGTAAGAGTTGAAATGGTGGTTGAGTGTGTTGTAATTGTAGTTTATAGGATTATCGATAGTTCTTTAGCTTATGTGTAATAATTTTTGTAATTGAATTATTTTTTGTGGCAGTGAAAATTGAATGGTTGTTTTGCATAGTGTTCTTTTCTTGTGTTTGATCTTCTTGACATGTTTATGTGCTGCTTTTAGAATGGCGTCTCTTAAAAGTTTTCACTTTTTTTTTATTGATATTCTGTTTTGTCCTGAGCTTGCTATTTTTTGGTTAACTTCTTGTTGAAATTTGGACCAGTTTTTCTCTGATGTATGTTGCCAGTTGTATTTAGGATGTGTGTTGTTATAAATTTGAGGGGATGGTGTTGAGAATTGCCAGATGGCTACTATGTGGTCACTAGTGATTGTAGAATTTGTGTCTTGATCTATAGAGTCCATTTATATGTTCCAATCTTTGTGGGAAGATATCTGATTTGATCAATTCTACTGCAATGGTTCCTAGAGTTTTTCTATGTAAATTCTTGTTGGTATGAGTTTATGTATCAGAATAAGACTATGAGATTGTGGCCTGATAGAAAAGATATGATTCTTTTTGTTTGGTTGATGGGATGTTGACTGTTTTTATCAAGAAGAAGGTCATAGATCTCGTTGAAGTTTCCAGCTATGATTATATACCAGTTTTTTTGTAGTGCTTTCCTGATTAGGTTTTTGCATGTGTTCTATATATGTTGTCTAAGATTGTTGTGAGAGTGGGGGATGTAAGTACCAATTATGTATCAATTTTTTTTCTCAAGAAGGTCAAATCAAGAGAGAGTATTCTACCTGGTATGTCATGAACTTTGAATACCCTGGAAGCGAGGTCTGGAGGGATGCTGATTGCTATGCCTTGTCCAAATATAGATGTATTATGAGACCACCATATCTTATAAAAGTGTTGGATTGCCAGTAAAGTGATGCTTTAGGATTTTTATTTGTTTTGTTGTGATTATTATGTCCCATGAATTATCTGTGTAGTATTGGAACTATAGTTATCTTTTAATCTCCATGAATAAACCTTGTAAGTTTCTAGTACTGATTTTCTATACTTGTTTGTTATATTTATTGTGTGTTGGATTAATTAGTTGAGGGGAAGAACTTGTTAATAATGTTTTTATGTTTCGTTCATTGTTGTGATTATTCATTGATTGGAGATAAATAGAAGAGTTGTGTTTATATTGGGTGTAGAGTTCGTTGCAGTGGATGTTTGTTGGTAACATACTACTGCAATTTGTGAGATGGACGATTCAATTCTATCCATTTTGTGTTCTAGATCTTGTTGTGTTTATCTGATATCTTGAGCTGGACTGGTGGCTCTACATTTACGGGATGTGTTAGATGAGATACTTTGTGTGTCATTATTTTCTATGGTTTGATTGTAAGTTGGGATTTCTGGATCATCCTCAGTTTCATTGTTGAAATAGTCTTGTAATTCATCTTCAATATAGTCTATTCTATTGGTGACTTCCTATAGTTGTTCATGAATAGATTTGATTTCTTGTACTAGTTGTTGTAATAGTAGGAGGATGTCTTGTGTTAACATTTAGATTGTATTAGTGTTTACTGAGGTGTTTGTCAGATTGATGGTACTTTTCTATCTTTATTATGTCTGCAAAAGATGTTGAATTGTTCATTGGATGTTTTGAATGCCTTGAGTTGTTGGATGTGCCGACAGGTTTGTATCTTTTATAGAGATAGCTAAATTTCTTAACATTTGCTTGTTTTTAGGTGGCTATTTGTTTTTTTTCTAGTTTTAATTGAATATTCTTTTGTTTGATATTCATTACTGAAGCAGATGTTACATGTTTGGATTTCTGGATTATTCCAGCATAGTTCAGTGTTGCCAAGGAATAAATTGGTGTTGAGTGCTTTTGTTATGGATTCTTTATCCTGAAAACCCAGAATTGCAAAGTGTTTTCTTCTGCAGTTGATGGAGTGTGGGATGTAGCATGTTTATGCTTTGATAACTAAAATAAGTTCTGAAAGATCACAAGCAGTAGTGTTGAGTGGGAGGTTGATTAGTTTTAAGATGAATCTATTTCTGTCTTCTTTGATTTGTGTATGTTTAAGAAGGGAAAGATACATAATAGGTCTCCTTGGAATGGGATGGATCAACGTTTGCTAATCTTGTCATAGTCTTGTTAATTTTGAAATTTTATGCAAGCTGATTGCCACATGCTGATTGTCTGCATTTTAATAGATCTAATTTTACCATATTTAGAGAAGACTGCTTGTAGATCTGCATGCAATACATTGAGTGGAATGTTCTATGCTCGTATAATTTTGTTTTTTGCTTCTATGACATTATGGACTGGTGCTTCTTGCATTTGTAAGGTTGTGTTTTTATCGATGATTAAGTTTTGTACTCTTTTTGCATCTTTTTTATTTTCAAATAGTGCAATAATATTTTTATTGTTTTGTGTTTGTTGTGTTCTAATAGAAATAAGGAAAATCAAGTAGATGAGGTGTTTTTGAAGAAATTTGACTTTGCTGTTTTCATCTTTGCCAGGAACATTCTCTATTGCAATAAACATCTTGTATCTTTTCCTACCATATTCCGTTTGCCAATCTGTAGATCTAGTTTCAATCCTGAGCATTATATTATTAAATCTAGTGTTATTGTGTCAGTCTTGAATGGACTCGACCTCTTCAAACTAGTTATCTGCTGGATTGTCTTCTGGTCTGAAAGCTTTTGGGATTGAAGGTGTGCTGTTATATTCATCTTCTAGTATTTGGATGTCATGGATATTGGATGTGTTTGTGGGTAAGTTTTGATTCATAATATTGTTTTAAGGAGTGGAGACGCGTTTGACATGTAGACTGACGCATTTTGTGTGTTGGTGTTTCTGACTGGTATTTGTTTTTCATCCAAGTTCATAGTATTGACTGAAATGTTTTAGAAACTCTTGCAATATACGTTTAGGTGAACTTATATAGAGAATTCAAATGTCACCATACAATATACAATAATACCTCAACTTCGAAGCTAACATGCAACCTCCTTCAGCAACATCAATTCAAATAATCATTAATCCAAACCAACAAAAAATCATGAAACTACAACAATATATTAGTGGTAACATTAACATTTTACAAGAAATCATTCACATAACCAATTTCATATCAACACAACACCAATTCACAGCCTATACAGATGGATCACTTTGCACAGTAAACTGCTGGTCACATATGGGTTTTGGCTGGATTTTGGAAGACAACACACAATCAACTTATACATTCAAGAAACAGATTCCAGGTCTACCATCTTCTACAAGAGTGGAGTTAATGGCTATACTTACCCTAATACTTGCAATTCCATACAATTTCTCAATAAATATCTATACAGATAGCCAAGCAGCAATCCAAGTAATCCACAAAGCAGAGAGATTGGCACCAACCAAAACAGTTCATAACACATCCAATTGGTCCATCGTATTCCACATCTTGCATAGAAGCAAACAATTCAAGATTCAGTTTAACTTGCACAAAGTGAAGGCTCACACTGATATAGCAGGCAATGAGTTGGCAGACTCTTTAACAAAAATTGATTACATTAATATGGCACCAGGGGCAAAGAAATTGACACCTACTCCCATAATGACAATATTACATAGTTATGCAAAATAGAGACATAACACCATAGATACACCAATAAAAGACTTTATCAAATTACTTTTTTACATCAAATATATCACACAATGAAGACTACTCAGAAGAAATAGAGAAAGGATAAATCCATAACAAAACAAAATGATAGACTGGGAGATCACATTTAGATGTATTAATCCCAGCAATATAAACCACAGCAACACATCATTTATAGATTAATACAACAGAAAGTTCACAAGTAACCTCTGGAACAATGAATTGTTCACACTCAACAAACTTCACAATCGCAAACCTCACGTATATACTACCGTAAACCACTGCATACAATATCCCGGGTATTGATCAATTTACCTTATGATAAATTGATTAGTACCTGGGAGTATTCTACTAGAAAGAGGGTAGTATAAATAGTGGTATCTTATTATCATTTGACATATCTCTCACTTGCCCATTCATATTGCAATTTTATTGGCTCTAGCTTAATATACTCGAGTAATAATCATTTATTAAGTAACAATTTTCTTGAATACTATCAGGTATTATTTAAAGGGGATATTACTTTAGGGGAGGTATTGTATGCAGTGGTCTATGGTAATAACAAATGCATTATCTATCTCAGCGAGAAAACCAACACACATCCCTTTATTTGCTCAACTAGCATACAAACACATCGTGACAAAATACTTATTATACTCAAAGATAATCACAAGAATTTTAAACTATCAAAAGAATCATCTCCTTTAATAATCACAATTCAAAGCATATCACATAATACCTCGGATATAGAAATTACCAACCTCATTCACAGATTTTACACAATCCAAAATTAAAGCCCACCAAATAATACACCAAACATTAAACATATACAGATTTTTCTTACAAATGCTATAGAAAGACAGATGCACAAAAGTTGAACAATGGGAAAGGCAGCAAAAAATTTTCAAGAAAAAGAAAAAATCTCGTTACCAAACCAACCAAGACAACCACTACACATAGCATTGGAAGATATGCTAATCAAAGACAATACATAGAACTCATCAATCGATCCATAAACAGTTACTTTTTAGGAAACACAAACTTCTTTTCTCTTCTTTTTTTTTATTTCAACACTAACTAGTTATTCTTAACATGTTAGGTTCCGATAGTGGGTGGCAACAGGTCAATCGATAAGAGTAATCCTCTTTAGATAGCTGAATTTGTAACTAAAAAGATAATATAAGTGTAAATGCATATAACATGTAGACAACAAATCTTTTCTCAAGACCTATGATCAATAGTGCAGTGGTTAGCACTCCATAGGTCATATCACAAGATTCTGGTTCAAGTCTTCCAAGCGGCAAAATTGAAATTCTGCTAATCCTTGTTAAAGACAAGTAATTCGCTGACATAACCTGGTAATCTGATGTTACTCATAGCTGATCATTACCTTGATTAGGCAGGTCTATGAGTAGGTGATACAGCACTACGCTCCTATATTATAAACCTAATATGGTAGAGCCTGCAATCAGTAAAACCTGATTTGCACCTGTTGAGTTTATGGATCCTTAACCGATCAAGAACAGATTTCGAGCTTAAAGAACTGGAAATTCCAGAAGAAGAGTAGATCTTAGACCAGTGGGATACTTAAAAGTATGGACAAATTTGGATAATACAGATTATCGGGAAACCTTGGTGAGAGAGAGAACTCGTGCACCACACTGAAGTACTTAAAATCTCTGGTACAGATTAGAGCATACGCAATGGTTTGATAACCAAACTACTCTATAAAAGTGATTTGAGAAAAATGAAGAGAGCGTCGTATATTCTAACTATATCATATTTGGCACAGGTATAGAGTGATCATATACATAATATGTAGTACAGTTGTCTGCTTACTATAAATAGCTTATATAGTTTACATTGAATCATGTAAATCAAAATGTATATGACATATTATAAATATATATCTGTGAAAAATATATTCAATAAAGGGTATAGAATTGAACAACCAACAAGGGCTCACTGGGCAATCACTAAATATAGAGATTCTGAAACAATCGGCAGAAAACAGAGACTTAGAAATATACAGAAAAAAGTAATATATACACACTACAAGAGAGTCCAGAAGAATTTATCCTTAACCCCATGCAGTGGCTGTTCAATAAATGAACATATCTTCAATGTATACAGCTGTACATTCCAAAGTTCTACATAACAAGCAGTACAAGTACCTGTTAGGCGCACTTTTAGAAGCTCTAGCAACACACGTTTAGGTAAACTTTTATGGAAAATTCAAATATCACCACACTGTACACAACAATACCTCAATTTCAAAGCTAATATGCAACCTCCTCCAGCAACATCGATTCAAATAATCATTGATTCAAACCAACAAAAATTCATGAAATTACAACAATATATTAGTGATAACATCAACATTCTACAAGAAATTATTTACATAATCAATACCATATCAACACAACATCAATTCACAGCCTATACAGATGAATCACTCTTCCCAGTAAACAGCTAGTCACATATGGGTTTTAATTGAATTTTGGAAGACAACACTCAATCAATTTACACATTCAAGGAACAGATCCCAGGTCCATCATTCTCTACAAAAGTGGAGTTAATGGCTATACTCACCCTAATACTTGCGATTTCACACAATTTCTCAATAAACATCTACACAGATAGTTAAGTAGCAATCTAAGCAATCCACAAAGCAGAGAGACTGGCACTAAACAAAACAGTTCATAATACACTCAATTGGTCCATCATGCTCAACATCTTGCATAGAAGCAAACAATTCAAGATTCAGTTTAACTTGCATAAAGTGAAGGCTCACACAGATATAGCAGGCAATGAGTTGGCAGACTCTTTGGTGAAAATTGACTACATTAACATGGCACCAAGGGCAAGGAAATTGACACCTACTCCTATAATGACAATATTATACAGTTATACAAAATGGAGACATAACACTATAGATACACCAATAAAAGACTTTATCAAATTACTTTTTCACACTAAACACATCGCACAATGGAGACTACTTAAAAGAAATAGAGAAAGGATAAATCTATAACATAACAAAATGATAGACTGGGAGACCACGTTTAGATGTATTAATCTCAACAATATAAACCATAACAACACATCATTTACGGATCAATACAACAGAAAGTTTACAAGTAATCTCTGGAACAATGAATTGTCTATACTCAACAAACTTCACAATTGCAAATCTTATATATATACTAATAACAAATGTATCATCTGTCTCAACAAGAAAACCAATACACATCCTTTATTTGCTTAACCAGCATACAAACATATCATAACAAAATACTTAATATACTCAAAGATAATCTCAAGAATTTTAAACTATTAAAAGAATCACCTCCTCTTATAACCACAATTCAAAGCATATCACATAATACCTCAGATACAGAAATTACTGACCTCATTCAAGGTATTATCAGAAAAGCTCTCATACAACCCATTACGGATTTCACACAATCCAAAATTAAAACCCACCAAGTAATACACCAAACATTAAACACATACAGATCTTTCTTACAAATGCTATGGAAAGACAGATGCACAAAAGTTGAACAATAGGAAAGGTAGCAAAAAATTTCCAAGAAAAAAAAATCTCATTATCACAACCAACCAAGACAATCTCTACATATAGCATTGGAAGATATGCTAATCAAAGACAAATATATAGAACTTACCAATCAATCTATAGACAGTTACTTTTTAGGAAACACAAACTTCTTTTCTCTTCTTTCTTTTAATTTTAATACTAACTAGACATTCTTGGCATGTTAGGTCCCGATAGTGGGTGTCAACAGGTTGATCGGTAAGAATAATCTTCTTTAGATAGCTGAATTTGTAATAAAAAAGATAATATGAGTTGTAAATGCATGTAATATATAGACAACAAATCTTTTCTTGCAAATAAAGCAAGGATGAGCCAGTTTTTTTTTAAAAAAAAAATAAATCTTTTCTTGCAAATAAAGCAAGGATGAGCCAATTTAAAAAAAAAAAAAAAAAAAAAAAAAAAAACAAATCTTTTCTTGTAAATAAAGCAAGGATAAGCCAGTTTAAAAAAAAAAAAAAACAAATCTTTTCTTGTAAATAAAGCAAGGATGAGCCAGTTTATAAAAAAAAAAAAAACAGATCTTTTTTTGCAAATAAAGCAAGGATAAGTCAGTTTTTAAAAAATATATATATATATATATATATATATACAGTATATATATATTTTTAACCATAAATAAAAAAAAACTCTTTCCAACTAGATAATTATAAACTCTTTCCGCTGATCCTCTGACCATATACAAAAAAGATGTCGCAAGAAGTTTTTATACTTCTTTGCTAATAAAGTCTTAATACTTTCATTAAAACAACTTGAAGTATGACTTCAAGAGTTGCCTTTATCCTTTCCCTTTTGTTTACAAACCTCTTCACTCAAAAACTTGATTTCTAGTGACCAAGAAAAGTCAAGTAACATCTTTAATACCAATGGTAAGAAAGTTTCCAAAGGAAGAAGAACTGACTGTAAAGTACTTGAAGGCCTTTTTAACCTTTGAAGCAAGAAGTATATAGAGGTTTTTGATGACAGAAGAGCTTATTTTTTCCCTTTCAGTCACTGTTGGATCTCTTAGAGCTATCACTTTCATGGTTTTCTGGGAAATTTTGCCTACCTCAGTTTGATCCTGAATTTTGGATAGCACAAATCCTTACCAAAGGTGATTGGCTAACACGAAACACGTTAGTTTTTGGAATGTAAACAAGCTCCTATTGATCACAATCATGTGTTCTGATAATGTTATTGGTAATCAGAAAGAAGGTTCTGGAAACGGTTGCCCTCAAAAAGCTCAAATCCCTCAATGAAAACTTCTATGACACCAAAAGATCAAGTGATGAATAATGTGAATTGCAAACTTCCGTCTCTTACCTAAGTTCTTCAAGTGGTGACAAAGCTTTAATGAAAAAAAGCTGATGCCTAAATGCTTTCTTTGAGATATCCCAATCCAGTACTAACTTAAATGAAAGACCAGTTGGATTGACTTATCTGATACTGCAGGTAGTGAAAAAGAAGATTTCTTCTGAGGTTCAAGTGAAGCAAGAAGACTATTCCAATCAGGCAGAACCTTTTTGAGAAGAGGTTGTTTTTATTTTTGGATTTTTTTGGTGAACCTTGAATTGTCCCCTTTCTCAAATCATTCTTCTCTTTTTCCCTTTTAACTTAACAATTTATTGGTTTTCAGGCAATCAACAGTGACAAACTGTTGGCAATAATCTTGGTAGATAGAAGTTATTATCAATCTATTAGGGGAGTGAAATATTGTTCCCAAAATTTGACTTAGAGTACTTTTGTATGAAGACGAGTTAGTCACTTTGTGAAAGTCTATAAAATATTATAAATTCATTTTCAATTTTTCAATAAAGACATGCCATTGTGACATGATTGTGGGTTAAAAAAAAAAAAAAAATGAATTATCTATAGTGTTATGTCTCTATTTTACATAACTGTGTAATATTTTTATTATATGAGTGGATATCAATTTTCTTGTTCCTAATGCCATATTAATGTAATCAATTTTTACTAAAGAGTCTATCAATTCATTGCCTGCTATACTTATATAAGTCTTCACTTTGTGCAGGTTAAACTGAATCTTGAATTGTTTGCTTATATACAAGATATTAAGCATGATAGACCAATTGGATTTAGTGCAAACAGTTTTGTTTGATATCAGTTTCTCTGCTTTGTGAATTGTTTGGATTGCTACTTGACTATCTGTGTAAATGTTTATTGAAAAATTGTGTGAAATTACAAGTATTAGAATAAGATAGCCATTAATTCTACTCTTATAAAAGATAGTGGACCTGGGATCTGTTCCTTGAAAATGTAAGTTGATTGTGTATTGTTTTCTAAAATCTAATCAAAATCTATATGTAATCAACTATTTATTGTGAAAAGTAATTCATCTATATAGGCTGTAAATTGATGTTGTATTGATATGGCATTGGTTATGTAAATAATTTCTTGTAGAATGTTGATATTATCACTAATATATTGTTGCAGTTTTGTAAGTTTTTATTGGTTTGAATCGATGATTATTTGAATAGATATTGCTGGAGGAGATTGTATATTAGCTTCAAAATTGAGATATTGTTATGTACTGTATAGTAATATTTGAATTCTCTATAAAAGTTCACCTAAATGTATGTTGTTAGAGCTTTTAAAAGTACATCTAACAGGTGTTTGTATAGCCTGTTGTGTAAAACTTTGGAATACATATCTGTATATATTGGAGATATGTTTATTTATTAAGTAGTCACTATATGGAGTTAGGTATAAGTTTCTTTGAATCCTCTTATAGTACTGTATATACTGTATATATTACTTTTCCCTACATATTTTTAAGTCTCTGTTTTCTATCGATAGTTTTAGAATCCCTATATTTAGTGATTGCTTAATAAGCTCTTACTGATCGTTCAATTGAAATATATAAGTAAATAGGATTTTAAAGAATTTTTTGTTCTATTATATCATTATCGAGAAGTTACTATATGGTATATATAATGGTTTTATACTATCTTAATATATAAATTATTTGATAATTGTAGTTTCTAGAGATTTGATGTCACTTAAGTATCTTGGTACAATCTTCATTAAGTAGAAACAGAAAGATAATATTGTATTTTGCAGTTTGTATTTAAGGTTGTTGTTCTATTTAATGTCAAGATATAATTCTAGAGTTTTTTTCAATAGACAATATAGTGATTATAGATAAAGAAAGTTGAAATTCTATTTACAATTTTCTGAGCATCCAGAGGATATCATGGATAAAATTAGTATCAAGTTTAAATATATTTTGTTTTATTAAGGATATTACTGAACAGGATAATCAAAACATGTTTTGTATATTTTATAATAAAAAAAAAGTTCTATATCCTATAAAATTATTATTGTTTATTCTAATTATTAGGTTTGTTGCATGAAACTAGACTTGTCTTTCAAAGAGATTGGTTGTATTATATTCGTACTTATTAAATAATATATTGTTAAGAACAGTAGAGGCTAGTTCTACTTTATATTTGAATGTTTTATAAGTTTGGAACATAATTTTGTTGCACATTGACTCTGTCAATATTATATCTATTAGTAGATATTTTAATCCAGAAATTAAAACATAGTTGATAATGTATCTTGTTTATTTGTTTGTTACTTTTTTAAACTTCATTAAGTTGAAAATTTCATTGACTTTTTCATGCATTAATTGTATTTGATACTTTTTATTGCCTTTAGAGCATTGCCATATTTCTAAAATTCTATTGAAATAATCCTTGAATTAATTAATCATTGAGTGTGATTCCCATGTCTATGTCTTGTTAGATATCATTAATAATTATAAGGGCTGATTTGATTGAGTTTACTTGGATGTTATTAATTTGAAAGAATGTTTATATTTTATTTATTATATATTTGAGATCTTGTTGAATATTTGCAAATCAAGTTGTATTATTTATATATGTGTTGACTATAATGTTTATTTATTTAATCTTTTAGTTTTGTCAAATATTAGAGCAGAATTTGATTGTAATGATATATCTATTGCATGTGTTGGAAATTCTAGTAATAAGTGGATCATAGAAGATTCTTTAGATAAAGAAAAAATTGTGTTGCCTTGATCAATGTCATCTTCTATTGGGTATAGATTAATAGAGCTAAAGAGTGTTAAGATTGTATTAGAATAACTATTGAATAGATCAAGTAAGGTACTGATTATTGTATTAAAAATCTTGATTCTTTTAAGTACCTTATCAAGCATATATAATGAAATTGAGTTATAAGCTTTACTCATATCTTGACTACAAATCCAAGCTTGCTGAGAGTTTTACTTGATATATTCTATTATATTTTGTAAAATATGAACTGGTTTTTGTGTAATGCAGTCAGATAAAGTGGTTCAATTAAGTGCTAATAGAATTGAATACTGTTGAAATATACGGGATAAGCAATTATTGATATATTTAATGAATATTTTTCTACCCATTTTTAGAAGTGTAATAGGTCTTATTATATTGAGATTATTGTTTTATGATTAAGGTTTGGAAATGGAATAAATTGGACCTTTATACTATTTTTATATATCTTATTATATTGGGATCTAAATATTTGAATTTACAATATGAAATTTGAGAAAATTTTAGAGTAAAAATATTGTTTCTGAATTTGATTGCTTGTTGAATTTTACTTGTAGTAAATGGTTTTAAAAGTGAAATATATTAATTTTCTTTGATGTGAGGTTAAGGAAGATATTTATCTTGTCATTTGGGCAATTGGTTAATGTCTTGTGTATTTTGTCTTTTTGTCTATTGATAAAAATAATCTCTGATAGTTTTTTAAATCACAATAGGGTCTATGATTATATTAGTGTAAGGATTGTATATTATTATTTTGTCAATAAAGATTTTATTGTGTGACTTGTCTAGAATTGAGTTAATCATTGTTTTTTTGTTGGATGATATGAATTTCAACCTTTTGTCTATTATTTTTCTAATTTTTTGACATGTTTTGTAATTGTTTAAGATTTGAAGAGCTGTTTTTTGTTGTATAAGGTGATGTTTAATCTGTATGATTTATTGTTTTAATATTTGAAGATTGTCTTATGTTATGTGTTGTGGTAGTTCAGATAGATTGATGTGTTTTAGTAGTATCATATTATAATAATTTTTTAGGCTTTTGATTGTGTAGTTGTTGAGAAATTTTAATATTGAATTTCCTAATTGAAAGAGTTTTTGAAGATAGAGAATATGTAAGGACAAAATATATGAGTTTGGTGTTATACAATTGAATCTCTTGTTATGTTTAATTTTTTTAATAAATTTATGGGCTGCATTCAAAATTAAGTCTCTGATAAGATTTTATTGATTGTCTATAGAGGTTTTTTGTGATTCATATTATTGAATACAATTTTCAATTTCTTGTTAAAATTTGATTCAGTTCTTATCTGATTTTTATTTAGTTGAATCTAGTGTTTTTTTTATAGTGTATCTGATGTTTGGATATTGTGAATTATTATGTTTCTACTTAACAAATAGTCATAATGTAATCACTGTTAATTGAGAAATCTGTTTCTTGATCATAAAAGTATCCATAATGTTTCAGCTTTCATATACAGATATTCATATTTGGTCAATTTTGCTTTGATTATTTCTTGAGTTGCACTATTTATATTGTTATTGATATGGATTAATATACCTAAATAAGTCTATAAAGCAATGGTCCATAAGAAATAGAATTAGTTTGTTAGTTCTATTGAGTGAGATATTAGAGTTCTTGTCTAATGTAAGGTTTTTAATTTCATTAAGATCTTCTGCAAAAATTGTTGATTAGTTGTTGTTTAATGTTTTAATGATTAATATTTTATATTTTTGTTATATTTCAGTTTTGAGTTTATTGTTGGCATATGAAATATAAGTCCCAATTATGTGAATATATTGTTTGTTTGGAAATTTTAGATCTAGAGAAATGATTCTGCCAAGGATTTCATGTTTGTTGTAGACTCTAGTAGCTAGTTTTGAAATAAGATTAATAGCAATGCCTTGTCTATATATTGTTAAGTTGTGTGATCATTATGTTTTGTATATGTTGGATTGCCAATATTGTGAAGCATGAATATTTTCATCTGTTTCAATTGTAATAATAATATCACATAAATTGTTTTTACAATGTTGAAACCACAATTGTTTTTTGGTTTCAAATAAGATCCCTTGGATATTTTTTATACAGATTCTTCATGAATTGTTATCATAGTGAATATTTGTTGAAGATTGTGATTCTGTGTTTTGTGTATTTTATGCAAGTGTTATATTTTGTATAGGTACATAGAAAGATGAAGAGATGAGTATATCAAATTAAATGAGATTATTGGTTGTTGAATTTTTTGAATTATGTTTAAAACTTATTGATTATTATTGGAGGGAGAGGTTGTATTTATGGGTAAGTTGTGAGAAGTTTGAAATGAAATAAGTTCTTTAACTAATGATACTAGTGCCATTGAATTATCCAGTTAATTCATTTGATTGTTGAATCTGATCTGTTCTACATGAATGTCTTGTACTGGGTTAGTTGCTCTTCTTTTTCTAGAAATACTTGATATAATACTAATATTGTTATCTTCTTTGAGGTTGTTTATATTTGAAGTTGTGGGTTCATTAGTATTTTCTGTGTTTGTGTAAAGATCTTGAATATCATTTTCTATGTCATCAATTTTTTGATTGATATTTAAGAGATCTTATTTAATTGAGTTCATTTCAGAGTATAGGTGTTTAAAGATGTTGTAAATATCTTTAAAAGTGAAATTTTTAATATTAGGGATTTGTTAATAGTTATTGTTTGTTTTGTTGTGAATCTTTTGTTTTCTTTTTTCTTTAACTGCATCTGCAAAAGATCTGGTATTGGATAAGATATTAGTATAGTTCTTTTTGTTATTAGTGCCTAATGGTTTGTATCTATTGTATAAATAACTGAATCTTTGTGTATTGAGTTATTTTTGGATACTAATCTCTTCATGTCTAGCTTAAGTAAAGCAATTTTTGATTAAGTATTCAGTGTGAAAGCATATGTTATATGTTTTTTTCATAATTGTTACCTAGATAAGTTCGATGATACCAATTTTTATGTCAGTGTTTTTAGCATGTGCTAAAGTTTCTTCATTTTTAAAGCTAAGAAAGATAATTTTTTTTTGTTATATTGTGAGGTTCTAGGAATATAACAAGTTTGTGCTTTGGTTTCTTCAATAATATTTTTTAAATTGAATCCAGTAGTATCAGAAGGAAGGTTGATAAGTTTGAGCATAAATCTGTTTCTTTTCTCTCTGATTAGTCTTGTATTAAAAAAGGGGAATATTCTGATTAGATCTCTTTTGAAGAATATTAACCATCTATTATTAATATTGTCATAATTTTGTTGATTGTGAATCTCAATATTGACTGATTGCCACATACTTATTGTTTGCATTTTTATGAATTTGATATTACCAAATTTGAATAAGGCTACATGGACATTTGTTAATAATACATTTAAAAGAATGTCCAATGCTCTAATTATTTTTTATTTGACTTCAATGCTATTGTAAATCAGTACTAACTGTATATGTATAGTAGTGTTATCATCAATTTTGATGTTTTTTGCTTTTTTTTATTTTTTTGTACATCAAAAAAGGCAATGACGTTGTTGATGTTTTATACTTTATTGAGTCTGATTGAAATGAAAAATTCAAGGTACAAAAGAAATTTTAAAACTAATTTTAGTTTGCTATGATCATCTTTACCTGAAATATCATCAATTGTAATTAACATTTTGAAATGTTTTCTTTCATATTCAGTTGACCAGTCAGTGAATTCTATATTTATTAGAATGTTATAATAGTTGGGTCTATATTTGAGTTTTCTCTTATATTAATTGTACTTTTTCAAACCAATTGTTAATAAAGTCTTCATTTGCTTCAAATTCTCTTGGTATTGATGCTATATACTATTATTATATTGTTATATGTTATTAGTGAATATTTTGAACATACCAGGGATTGTAGTTAAAAAGGAGGATATAATATCATTAAAATTTTTTGCATTAGAAAGGATATCAACAAAATTGTTATTGTAGTTATCCTGTTATATATGAATATTGTGTGTTATTGTCTTCATTATATATTGAGAAAGTGCTTCAGAGTCTTGTCTTTGCAATGTTTTGAGTAGGAGTTTGTTGTTCATTTAACTTCATGTTTTTTGAGTTGTTGTATTTAGTTTTAGATAAGCCAGGAGTTGTGTGAACTTGTCTTTATGTTTTTTGTAAAAATAGTTTTGAAGACATATTGTTTTTTTTTTTTTTTTGATAACTGGCTCATCCTTGTTTTATTTGTGAGAAAGATTCATTGTGTATATATTATTATGCATTTACAATTTTTATGTCTTTCTAAAATACAAATTCAACTATCTAAAGATGGATTTATCCTTCTT